>CAUYRT010053799.1:0-10678 GCA_963574885.1 Lepilemur ruficaudatus
CCTGACGACACATATTACCTCTTCGCACTGCCTTCAGGCACTTCCTTGGCTGCGTGGGTGTCGAGGTCGATGAAGAAAGGATCCTCCCCCCGTCGGGGAACACACGCTGTCCCAGCCGGCGGACCGCTAGGCGCAGCCGGCCCGCGCTTCACCCCCGACCGTGCAACTCGCACTCTCGGAATTTTTCAGCAAATTCAGATTCTCTTTCTTTTCCCAGCACTGCTCGTCCCTCGGTGTATTCTTGCAGATTCACGAAGCTGATCCTGTGGGGGTGCTATCCTCTAGCGAGTTATTGACTGCTTTCTTCACCTCCAACTCTGAGAACAGAGAGCCCGGAGATCATCCCTAATCCGCCATCTTCCACAATCCGGTGTATCTTTAACTTTTTAAAAAATTGCCAAACTAGGCCAGGCACAGTGGCTCACACCTGTAATCCTGGCACTCTGGGAGACCGAGGTGGGAGGATCGCTTGAGCTCAGTAGTTAGAGATCAGCCTGAGCAACAGCGAGACCCGTCTCTGCTAAAAATATAAAAAATTAGCTGAGCATCATGGCACTCACCTGTAGGCCCAGTTACTTGGGAGGGAGGGGCAAGAGGATCCTTTAAACCCAGGAGTTTAAGGTTGCAGTGAGCTACAATGATACCACTACTCTCCATCCAGGGCAACAGAGCAAAACTCTGTTTCAAAAAAAAAAAAAATTGCCAAACTGTTTTCCAAAGTCATTTACTATTTTACATTTTCAATGGTTGCTCCATATCCTAGCCAACACAGTATAATCAATCATTTTAATTTTATCCATTGTAGTGATATCTCATTGTGGTTTTAATTTGCATTTCCTTAATGATTAATGAAGTTGAGCATCTTTTCATGCATTTATTTGCTATCTGTGTATCTCCTTTGGTGATGTATCCATTCATATGTTGTATCTATTTTTTTCCATCTTCATGAGAGTACAAACATTTTGGTTACATTTTATATCTTTGCCTCTCCCTAAGCAAGTGTTAGAGGTATGCCCCTCCCCTCCACAATGCTTACTGCGTCCTATTTTAAATTGTGTTGTTTGTCTTCTTATTACTGAGTTTTAAAGTTCTTTATACATTCTAGATGCAAGTCTGCTGCAAGATACTATTTTGCAAATATTTCCTCCCAGTCTGTGGCTTGACTTCTCAATGTCTTAACTGTGTCTTTTGAAGAGCAAAAGTTTTTTAAATTTTCTTTGCTAGCTCATCCTTTTTGTGTCTTATTTTAGATATATGACAACCCTCAGGCCACTAAAATTTCTTCCTATATTTCCTTCTAGAAGGTTTATAGTTCTCTTTTACATTTAGGCCTATGATATATTTCAAGATAATTTTTGTACATGGCATGAGTTAAGAGTCAAGGTTCACTATCTTAGGGGACATACGACCATCAAAGTGTTTCAGTGCCATTTACTGAAAAGATTATTCTTTTTCCCATTGAAATGTCTTAGTTGCTCTGTTGAAAATCAACTAACCACCTATACGTGGGTCTATTTCTTCACTCTCTATTTTTTTCCATTGCTCTATTTGTCTCTTTCTATATCAGTACTGCACTGTTTAAATTATTGCAATTTTATCATGAGTACTGAAATTAGGGAGTGTTAGTCCTCCAACCCTGTTCTTTTTTAAAGTTACTTTGATTACTCTAAATCCTTTGAATTCCATACAAATTTTAGAATCAGTTTTTCAGTTTCTACCAGAAAAAAAAAAAAAACACCTTGTTTGGATCTTGCTCGAGATTGTTTAAACCTAAGGCCAACTTGAGAGATCTGACATCTTAATAATATTGAGTCTTCAAACACATAACATAGGATATCTATTTAATTTTTTCAGCAGTGTGACTTTTTTATTACTACTTCAAAATATTATGGGGGTACAAATGTTTTTGGTTACATGGATTGCTTTTGTTATGCTTCAGTAAGGGTTTTAAGTATGCTCATCACCTGGATAGTGTTCATTGTACCCGTTAGGTAGGTTTTCACTCATTCCCTTTTCCTCCCTCCCCCTGCTTGATTTCCACTGAGGTTTACTTACCTCTGTGCATATTTGTGCTCATCAGTTAGTTCCAATTTAATAGCAAGTTTTTCCATTCTTTAGATATTTCACTTAGGATAATGGTCTCTGGTTCCATCCAAATTGTTGCAAAATGCCTTAATTCATCCTTCATTGTGGCTAAGTAGTATTCCACAGTATACATATACTACATTTTGTTAATCCACTCATGAAATGGTGGGCACCAGGGATGATCCACATCTTTGCTATTGTGAATTGTACTGCAATAAACATTCAAGTGCAGGTGTCTTTTTGATAAAATGACTTATTTTCCTTTGGATCAATACCCAGTAGTGAGATTGCTGCATCAAATGTAGGTCTACTTTTAATTCTTTGAGGAATCTCCATAATATTTTCCATAGAGGCTATACTAATTTGCAGCCCCACCAATAGTGTGTAAGTGCTCCTTTCTGCATGCATGCCAGCATCTATTGTTTTTGGATTTTTTAATAAAAGCCATTCTAGGCTGGGCGCGGTGGCTCACGCCTGTAATCCTAGCACTCTGGGAGGCCGAGGTGGGTGGATAGCTCAAGGTCAGGAGTTCAAGACCAGCCTGAGCAAGAGCGAGACCCCGTCTCTACTATAAAATAGAAAGAAATCAATTGGACAACTAAAAATATATGTAAAAAATTAGCCGGGCATGGTGGTGCATGCCTGTAGTCCCGGCTACTTGGGAGGCTGAGGCAGAAGGATTGCTTGAGCCCAGGAGTTTGAGGTTGCTGTGAGCTAGGCTGATGCCACGGCACTCTACAGCCCGGGCAACAGAGTGAGACTCTGTCTCAAAAAAAAAAAAAAAATATATATATATATCTGTAAGTTCTTTGGCATTTCATTGAGAGGCAGCACTCTATGGGCTGGATTTAATGATTTGCTTGTAATCAATTGAATGCAGAGGAAATGCTTGCATGGCTATGGAGGCTAGGTCATAAAATGCGATGCAGTTTCTGCCTTGCTTGTGCAGATGCTTACTTTTGCAGCACTGAGTCACCAGATTAGAAGACTACACCATGCCGTAAGGAAGTTCAGGGCTGCGTGGAGAGGCAAAAGTAGATGCTTCAGTTGACAGCCCCAGCCAAAGCCCTACTGGAGTAGCTGCTTAGAGCCAGCATTCACCACCAGTCATATGAGTAAAGTCACCTCTGAATGATTCCAGCCTCCAATCATTGAGTGACTCCTAGCAGAAGCCCAGGCATTGTGGAACACAGACAAGACATTCCTGCTGTTTCCTATCTGAATTCTTGACCGACAGAATCTGAGAGCACAATAAAGTGGTTATTTCAACCATTAAGTTTTGAGGTCATTTGTTATGCAGTAATGGTAACTGTAATACACATGTTAAGTACAAATGGAATGGTTAAAATAATCAGTGCTGCAGGAACTTAGAGGAGGAAGCAGTCACCAAAGGCTTGGGTGGGAGTTGGGGGGACTCCTCTGCTCTGCCCTGCCCCCACATCAGACAGGCAAAGCTTGATAGGAAGTACAGGATGTGGGCAGTGAGAAAGGAGGGAAGAAAGCAGAATTAATGGCAAAGATCCTTGCTCTTTTTCCTTTAAAACTCTTTTCTTAGGATAATTGCCATTTAAAGTAAATCAGCTTGCAAGGCACTGGAAAAAAGATTAAGGGTTGAATAGAAGAAGGAATAAATTAAACTCCCATTTTAATTTCTGGGCTATGCTTCTGAGCATTTAAAGATGAAGCTAGTATGGCTATGCAGAGAACTTAATGATCTTTAGGGAGACTGATAAACTGAGAAACAGATTGCAGTAAAGTGCAATTGCACTTTTGCATTGGTGACCCTCCACGCTGATTGAGTCAACTTAACTTTCACATTTCTTTAACATTAGGAAACAAGAACATTCTAAAGTGTTCTTTCAAAAGAACAGAAAAGTTTTATAAGAGAATAAAGCAATATGGTGAAAAGAGAATTGTTTTTGTGCCTTAATGCCTTTGGAGAACTCTCCACAAACTGCTGAAGTACCAAAGATGAAAGCAAAAGAAAATATTTTGTCCCTATTAGCGGAAGCATTTTTTGAGCGTCACCGTGTGTACATGTTGTGAGGAAGATATTGAAGGTTGAGTTGTTTTCCTTAAGGACTGTACAATGTCTGAGCTATTCATAATTGAAAGGATGTCTTCCATTACTCAAAATAAAGCTAAAACCTAGAGATTTCTATTATATTTAGATGTAAAGCAGTACACTCCTTACTGTATGTACTTTGGGCATAATGACGAGGTGGGTATTACTAAAACAGGGTCCCCTCTCTCCTTCCGCCTTTCCCTCCTTCTTTCCCTCCTCCCTTTCTCCCCTCTCCCCACTTGAGAGAGGTCTCAGGACCTCTCCAGGACCCCTCAGTTCGAGTGCTGTGTCCTGGCCCATCGGCTCCTTCCTTCCTTTGCTACCATCTGCCAGCATTGGCTCCTCTGAGCTTCTGCTATGCTATCCTTTGAACCTATTGGTGGCTCCTCCACATGCACCGTCCAAATGTACCTCCCCTTAGTGAGGCATAGCAAACACGTAGGCTGGATCTTCCGGAGTAGGTAATACACCTATCCTGGTATATTCCATTGTCTGCATAAATTAAAATTCCTCAGATATCTTAAGATTTTGATATCAAACTACATTTTTCACAACTGATCTTAAATCTGGGAAGAGCCTTAAATCGTTTTCAGATCATGTATTTAAATTTCTTGCATAAAATTTCGTATCCCCCATACCTCCTTGCCTCTATTTTGTTTTAAATCACTTTTCTGGTTATTCTACAGCTTTCATTGGAGACATTGATACTTGCCTTACTCTCTTTGTCCTTGCCCAGATTCTGGCATTTTTCTCATCCATCTACCCATCCACCCATCATTTATTATTCATGCAGACAGCTCAGATTATACCTTAACCTCATAGTTACTTGTCCTCAACTTTGAAACCCTTATTTTTCTATTTAGTTTCCTGGCACATACTGAAATTATATTAATGAAATAAAAATATTTAAAATACAAACCAATTTTTAAAGAGTATCACCACCCTTTGGTAACAGATAGAATCACATACTAATAGTTCAAATTTCACTGGCTCTCCCCTGATGAAGTGACACCTTTAAGTCCCTGCAAATTCTCACCTGATTAAGTCTCAGACCTCCCTAGGGGAAGGTGGGTCTCGTATGTGCCTCAAAAGGATGTGTCCAAACATTTCCTTCACCTTGTCTTTGTCACTGGTGAGCTTCTGACTCCCCTTTGCCTGAGGGGCTGCTTGGCAGGCTCTACCTACAGGTACTTGCAGCGAGAACAACCACCCATGCGCATGCCAAGAACTCACTCTCTTCGAACTTTCATAGCTGCCAAATCCCAAGACGCCAAAGAATGTATCTTATTTGGTTAGGCTTTGTTTTGGAGATGTAGGTATCACTCTTTATGCCTGTCCTGTCTCAGATGTTCCCTCATGAAGCAATTTTGGTTTTTATTTTTTTTAGCTTTTGACCTCATTTGCTTGTATTGTAGATTTATAGCAGGATTTCTCAATCTCTAATCACCCATTTAAATCATGCCTTTAAAAATGCTGATGCTCCACTCCAAAGATGCTGATTTAACTCATCTGGGATGGGCCCCAGCATGAGGTGATTCTACTGTGCTGTGTGGGTTGAGAACTTCTGGTTTATAGGCATTGACAGGAAGCCAACATTGTTTTCATCTCCCCACCCTCCTAATGTTTGTTCCAGATGTCAAAATACTCCTCCTCCCTCAGATAGAAACAATCAAAGAGCCCTTACCCTCCAGCAAGTAATATCAAGGCATCCACCCGATAGGTACCTAAAATTGAGAAAAGTCTGAATTTTAGTTTGATGCTTGAAGTAAGAGTCAGCAGCAATTTTTATAAGGAAAGAATTTCAAGCACACATCAGAGGGAGAAAAATGCAGCCTTATTGGTATTGTCAAGTTTCCCATTCTAACTACGAAAATAATCTTTGGCCAAGTTTTGAAACGAATTGAGTAGGATAGAGAAATAAGCATATATTACTCCCCTTTTATCTTGGACTTATTTGATTTTCCTGTTCACTATATAGAAACACAGTTAATGTCACACATAATATTAATTCTAGATTTTAATAAATTTCTCAGTTTTTCAGAATCACTCAATTTATATTGAGCATAGGAGAATCTTTTGGAGAGTCAATCAATTATTCAATTTCCTTTGAATGATCTGCTGAGGTCCATTTAGTGATGATAATGAAGCTGAAGCTTTAGGGCCTCTGGGAGAGACTCTAGGAATGTGTTCATTTAGTCATATGTTTTTGTAAAATTTGTGTAAGAAAGATGTTTTTTCTTAAAAATTGTCTCCTTCCCCAAATTACAGATGCTTTAGATCTTGCTTAACCTGATAATGTGGAATCCTTGAGAACACTATGAGATGGGATAGTTACCCCTTTCCTCAAAGGGAAACAGCTCTTATTTTGATTGTCTCTATCTTCCGTTTTCTTTTCTATTAGAAAAAATTACAAAAAACCTTAACACAGCGCTTGTTTTATACCAGTGTGTACCACCAACAATGCACAGCTGTTAAATTATTGGACTATCACTCTATCTGATAAATAGCTGTTGCCTCAAGTTCTTGTGTGTCGCCCACTACCATTGCATCTAATCCCTGCAACTCACCCAGGCCTCCCATGACCCAGTAACTACTAGAGACATCAGGGAAAAATTCAGGACCCGGTCCAGTGATATGGCCACCAGCAGCCATTCTGATTGGTCAATGCCTGTGCTAAATGAGCTGTTAAATATGTTTGACATCATGCCTGCTTTGAAAAATTCTGCCACATCACAGGTCAGAAAACTAAGTGTTTAATAAAATATCTTTATAAAAGAAGTGATCCCATTGAAAAACCAGTATCTTTTAGAAATTATTTTTGGAAATCTGCTTTGTGTCCATTTAATATCTGGTTAACATATGTCAAAGAAAACATGTCATGTAGAAACCAGATCTTAGATTAGTCAAAAAGAATTCAAGGAATACCTTAATAGAATTTTAGTTTTCAACTAGGAGGTTCCTATTATGTATTGAAATAAGGAAGCCAGCTGCTAACACAAAGGAGTACTATTCAATAGTCACTGTGTAGGAGTTTCTGTGAGGACTAGAAAGGAGACAGTTCAGATATTCAACAACTGTTTAAATCTTAACTGAGAAACACACTGGGGAAAGTGCCGTACTAAGACTCTATCTAGAGATGATCCACATATTATTTAGAGTTGTAAACTCATGGTACTTTTCACACAATTTGGCAACCTGGAAATAAATAAATCACTTGGGTCAGATTTAATATATATTAGTGTTAAAAGTAAATGAAAAGTAAATTTAGGACTAGGTTTAAAAATACATAAAAGTTTAAAATATATATAAGCTCATTTTAGATCACAGACCATAGCATAACCTTTTAGAAGAATAACCCCACTTATTATTTTAGCAGGTATTTTTATTCATAAATTAAAAAGAATCTATGGTTATATTTATAGATTGAAAGCTGTTTGATAAGTTTGTTAATAAACAGATAAAAATAAGTAATAAAAGGAGGAGGTAAAAAGTACTTCTGGATAGAAAAAGTGACTTCCATGCATTTTCAAGGCAGTTTTGTTTAAATTTCACAAATGGCCTTTGAGCACACAAAGGCATACTCAAATTTGTGATGCCATTAGCTTTTCTGCATAAAGACTTGTCTGCTTATTTATTCAACACTCAAAAAACCTTTATTGGCTGCTCACATTATTTATATTACACTACAAAGATGAAAGAATGTAGATGACGCAGTCTCTGTCATATAGAACATAGTCCCAGTGGTGGAGATGAACAGGTAAACGGAAGACTCCATTTCATATAACAAGTAAGGGGTCTGCAGAAATGTGTTAGTCACACTATATAATTGTCTATCCCTTTAGTATAAGATGCTGCTTGGCAGAAACTCCAAAGAAGTTTTCAGACCTAACAGAGATTCCCTCCCATGGGTCTGACTCATCAGGAGGAATTACTCTGTCTTTATATTAAGTGGAACAACACCACGCTATCTTGTCATCTAGATTCCCCAAATACTTAATTGGTACAGCAGTGGAGTAATGGGACTTTCATTTGATCTCTGTCAATCTCTTCCAATTTTCTGGTCCATTTGTAGTGCTCTTCTACTCACATTATTGAGACAATATCTGTTTTCAAAACTTTAGTCATGAAAAAAAAAATTGATTCAAGTGTCAATTTGCCCAATTTAATCCCCAGGTTTGATCCCAAGCTCCACCAGCAGGTGGTAGGGAAGTCAAACAGAACTGACCTATTTATAATTGGTTTGGGCAGTTGCTACAAGTGCAGTAATGATTTTGACACTTCTGGGTAAATGACACCTCTAAGTTTATAAACACACTTGTGGATATTGTTCTCCTTTACTTCATTTGACTTGTAAAATCTGTGTATTTTTTCAAATCGCACTTATAGATTTTTAGAATTAACAGCAGAACTACAATTATTAAAGAATATTGTGTGTGACTGTGTGTGTGTGTGTGTGTGTGTGGTGTTGATTTTGCTTACTTAAAGCTTAACTCAAACAGACATAGTCTTTACAATAAAAAAGAATACAATTTAAAAATCTGAAAACATAATTCATATATCCTTAAATTAATATCTAGAAATGTTTTCTTTATAGAATAAACAAATGGGAGACTAGTTATTTTCTTTATTTCATTTCTAATTCTGCAAATGAACTTAAAGGGATTGGGACTTAACTGACCATTGTGCTCTGCAGGTCTTTGGAAATACTTGGCTGCATTTGGCATCCATCACTCGTGGATCCCTGAGGTCGGCCTCCATCCTCTGTGACATGGAAACATGTGAACAGTCATCAAACACCTGTGGCTTTTTCTCCATTCTTTTCTTCCAAAAAATTTTATACAAATCCCTGTATGTAGAATAATTAATAGTAAAGGGAGCAAAAGCTAATTAGGAGAATGTCAAACTGATTTCCCTTAACTGATAAACTTGCTACATAGTATGTAGGGCCTGGAAGATTACTTTTTAAACATATCTTGTATGATACATCTCCATGAATTATTCTGAAAAGAAATTATTTTAAAGAGACATTTCTTTTCAAAAGAATTTCTTTGTTTCTCAGGAAGCATTCTGAGATAATTAACTTTTTTCTTTAAGTATATTTCTTAGTTAAGCAAAGTGCTTCTTTCTAACATTTTCGTTTTTCTTTTGTATGATAAATATTTTCATGATTTCAGAGGTTACTATATTTCAATGAAGTAATGAAAATCATAATGACTATGAGTTTGTCAAACAATTCTTTCTTGATAATTCATTTAACTATTATCATAGGAATAAATATCTGGCAAATAGAATTATTAAGTCATTTTTCTATTGGTAAAATTCTAACACTTAAAAATTTAATGTTAGGAAATAGAGTTAGCTTGCCGTTAGCTATTGCAATCAATATATTGCATACATGGAATATTTGGTATTAGGTATTAGGTATTAGGTGTTAACTTGAAGTCTAAAATATCATTTCTGTTTTGACATCTGATGTGCCATCATAAATGCCATTGTTGAGAAACCATTTTGTGGGAAGATGGAGGTGGCAGTGCAAGGCTGGTTCGGGGATCTTCTCAAATCCTCACATAAAAATAAACACAGCAACGAGACAGCAAAATCTATAATAAAGACATTTATAATAAAACTAAGTGACATGATATTGTCTTGAAGCTCAAAAGAAGATCTAGGCTCAAGCCACCAAGAGCTACAAGACATGCAAGTTATTGGTGTATATTCAGGGGAAAGCTGAGGAAGAAAACGGGGAGTCTGAGGGACCTGAGGACAGGGGAATCCTAAAATAACCAAATATCCATTGGAAAGTACAGTGAAGGCAATTGGAGACTAGCAACTGAATTGGTAGGGGGTTTTGCCTACTACAACAATGAGTGTGTACAGAGGCCTTTAGTAAGGTCTAAAAGGGCTAGAGAAGTCTAGGTCTTGTTAACTCTTGAAATTGACCAGCTAGGAGTCCCTTTCAAGATAGGATCTCACACCAAGGAGAAACTGGAGTGGATTAAAAACTGGCTAACAGACAACATAGAAGACCAAAGGTAATGGTTAGGTAGGACTGGGGGAAGACAAAAGAGACAGGCCATCTCAGCAAGCTGCCTTATTATTTAACATATTATTTAAAATCCAACAGAACAGGGAGCCCTGAAGTTAAAAAAATAACCTGAATTACATGTCCTTCTAAAATTCCATGAAAACTAACTAAAAACCCAGAAACTAATGAGGTCAAATCTTAAAAACAAAGTTATTATAAGAATAAAAGAAAATAAAAAGGAGTATAACATTTTTATAGATAATACAAGCATACTAGAAAGACTTCTATAAAATGGGTAAAAGTTATAACCTACTACTTTGAAATGAGTTAATATATATTAAGACAATGATACATCTTATGAAAAATAATAGAAATCAAAATTAGAGACTCAGAAAGGAAGTGACAGAATTGGAAGAAACGGTTAGAAATTAAAGAAAAATTATTTTAAGAATGCAGACTGAACTAGAAGGAGCACAAGAATGAATAAGCATAACAAATAATGC
>CAUYRT010053803.1:0-80811 GCA_963574885.1 Lepilemur ruficaudatus
GCCTGTAGTCCCAGCTACTCGGGAGGCTGAGGCAGAAGGATTGCTTGAGCCCAGGAGTTTGAGGTTGCTGTGAGCTAAGCTGATGCCACGGCACTCACTCTAGCCTGGGCAACAGAGTGAGACTCTGTCTAAAAAAAAAAAAAAAAAAAAAATAGAACATTTCATTCAGCTCCATAGAAGGGAAATTAGCTAGATGCATAATTTCTTTGTATACCATATTTAAAAAATGCTGAATGAATGATTGGTTTATCTGATAGACTGCTTATCTGATTAGACTGATGATTTTTTTCCTGATGTTAAGTATTTTCACTTAAATGAACTTCACTCAATATCATCTAAAATTAATACGAACTAGAAAGAACAAAATATGTCACAATATTAGACTTTCTGGTTCTTAATAAGCCTCATTTACTTATATTTAGGTCCATAACATACATATATTGCAAAGCATAAAGAGAATACTTACTACCTCCAAGTAATGATTACACCAAGCAAGAATAACTACTGGCTCCTTTAACAAAAAAAGAAACAGTTTTGCTAACTTCTGTCATTAATAGTTTATACTATAATCACAAGTAATTAATAATAAAACTTTTAGAATCTTGTAATTAAATGTTACAGTTGAAAATGTTTACTTCAGATAAGATCTTCTGTCAGGGTTTGTATATATGAGTACAGCTCCTCAAAGAAGAAAAAGATAATGAAATGAATAGTCTTGAAATTAGGGTATCAGTAGAAGGATGACAAAATTTATTTTCTCGTTCTTTCCTGCCACAGTAGTCAAGTAGTTTTTGCCACATGAATGGTAAAAATTCTTGAATCTCATATTGCTAATATATACCTTACAGGTACACTTATAGTCAACTGAACATATAACCAAACTGAATGTTAGGGAAAGAAAACCATATAGAAATTTGTCCCACCCCTGCAAAGAAAAGCATACTATACTCATAAAATATTTCGCAACATATAGGCCATAAATTAGGTAATTGATATTAAACATTGATTGATTCATTCATCAATCCAAAGGCTTATTTATATTCTTTTTTATAAGAATGTTACTAGCAACTTTATTCATAACAGCCAAAAACTGGAAACAGCCTAGTATGCATCAATAGGAAAATGGATAAACAAACTAACATATATTATACATCATACAATGGGAGACTACTCAGCCATAAAAAGAAATGTACTACTGATACAACATGGATAAATGTCATTTCTTACAAATATGAGTCTTAAATGGATTATTAGAGATTTAAAATGTTTTCAATTTTAACTTCTAATACAGTAAATACTAGTAGATTTAACTATTAATAATAAGCTTTTTAAAAAACACTTAAATGTAAAACATTTTTGATTGATATAGTTGTACTTATTTTATTAATATTCTTTTAGGAACATTCATTAAAATTGGCAATAAGATCCAACAAAAAATTGAGTTATTCTTCTTTATTCTTTTTTCCCCCACCCAAAAATCAAAGATAAATTTGAGCCTAGTGAGATCTAAGCTTCTGTGTCATACAGAAGACTAAATTCCAAGTTAGATGTACCAGTTGGGAAGACAATTAGAAGCTTTGAGAATCTATGTTAGTCTATACCCCAAACTACAAAGCTAATTATCTGTTTAGCTGATTAATTATGCATTGATTACATGTCATTTGTGGTTATTAGTAAGTGAAGCTTGGCTTATATTTTACAGATATGAATTCATTGTATGTGTTTTTTGAAGCTGGTATTAATCAACCTCAGCTTTTTTTCTCATGTTGCTATTAAGTTGTGGTTTAAAGCAAAGAAAGACCCTTGGACAATTTAAAATACAATCTAAAAGATATTTTATAATTTACTTCTTCATAATTTAATCAGTGTTGAAATATGTAATTACATACAACTCGAAAAGATATTCCTTAAATTTTTAAAAATCTTATTGTTTTGTTCTCTTTCTTTTTTTCCAACTGATCCTAGCATTTTACTTTTCTATTTAAGTTCTTAAGGACATTTTATGATCAATTCTGTCTCTAGACACTCATACCCAATTAAATTATTTGCCAACTTCATATCTTTACAACTTCTACTGAATTGCCATATCACGATTACTTGTTTTTATCTCTTCTGAAGCAACAAGAGCAAAAGTACAATAGAGAAGGAATATTAACAAAAATACTAAACTGTCACCTCCGCACTTATCGATACTCATGACTCTTATGTGTCATAATACCAGGACATTATTCAGCAGTTTCAATGGGTTTCCATTATGATATAGTCTAGAAAATAAGTTAGAAAACTATTAATAAAAGATTTTAGAATTCAGAGAAATAATGAATCACCAAATAAACACACAAAATAGTAATCTTTGAAAAGAGCATATTCTCCACTTTCTAATTTTCACAGTGGAATGAAATAAATATTTGTAATGTGATTTTTATGTAATCTGGAGATTATCAATTAGATCATCCATAAAAAATATTGTGAATATCTTACTACATGAGTCCCCCCACCAGAGTGATCAAATACATGGGATTATATGATGGTTGAAATGATTACATCCTGGAGAATTCTTTACAGAAAGTATTCAAGTTTCCTGCCTGTAATATTTATAAGTAACCATTGAAATACTTTTACAATATTTCAGCACTTGGTGACATTTATTCCTGCTTGAGATCTTGAATGAGCTCAAGGAATGGCTTTAGAATCAAGCAGTGACCATATAAATATAAATTCTGAGACAAACAAGCAGGTTTCTTTTCTTTGTTGCAGGTTTATATATCTTGCCTTTGCCAAGCAAAAAACACTTTGCATGTGCCAGTAGACTCTCTTTATCTAATGGTGAACTTATGTGCTTTTGACATTCTTTTTGCATTTGATGAAGAGAGGTAATCAAGTTTGCTTTGGAAGAAAAAAGCCTCATGAATAATAGGTTGACACAAGATCTTCAGATATAGCATATTATGCTGTGATAATCAAATCCCTGAATTTGCATCTCCCTTTGATTTAAAGGAAAGCCTACACAACAGAGAGAAGACCAAACTCTAGCACATGTTATTCATCAGGTTTTTTGTCTTCCATATGTTCCTTGCATAAAGTGACTATATCTTTGTTAGCAAATTTAAAATATTCCTTCATTTTTTTTTTTACATTAACTGATATAGATTCAACCAAATTCATTCAAAAAGTGTTAACTTGCCAGGAAAATAACCTGGATAGAGCTAAGGATCTGACGGAGCTGTAACTGTTTCTGACATGCATGGCTGATAATGGCGGAACTAAATTATGCATTTAGATGAGTTCTATAATAATTCTGAGACCAGTTCTCTTTCTCCTACACCAAATTTTCATTGCTCAGATAGATTCTGTGTCAATATTTTTTAACTTAATAACTTATTAACAGAGAATATGTAACTTCATAAGTATATTGAATTCATGATTTTACTCAGACATTTTCAGAGGGAAAACCAATGAAATTGATTCATATGGTATGTTTTATTAGTTGCCTATTTTCTCTTTTCAGGTCTAGAACCACAACTGATGATACTGAGGCCATCAGTTAACATGAATCTGACAGGAGCTTTATCATAAAATTAAGTAGCATTTTGGTAATGAATAGGGAAATTTTAACAATGCAGGGACAGACAAGCTAATTTAATAACATACAAATTAAAGTACATGGCTCATTTTTGTTTGTTGTGTTTAACATGTACAAAGTGAAGCATCATTTTTATTATCAAGAAAATATGACATTTTTTCTATATCCTTTCATTTTTGTTTATATCTTTAGAAGGCATAAATCTAAATTCCTGAAAGAAATATTTTGACTTAAAAATAATTGTACCCTAAGTAATACAGAAAGTTTTTGTTATTTATTTATATAGATAAATAAATATAAAACTATATATATTATAAAATTTTAACCATGTGAAATTACATGGAACATGACCTTTTTTAAAAAATAACTTTACTGAAGTATAATTTACATGCCGTGCAATTAATCCATTTTAAGTGAAAATTAAATGATTATCAGTAAATTTACCAAGTTGTACAGCTATTCACACAAATCAGTTTTAGAACACTTCCTTTCGCCTATTGAGACCGCTGTGCCTGTAGTCCCAGCTACTCGGGAGGCTCAGACCGGAGGATCGCTTGAGCCCAAGAGTTCTGGGCTGTAGTGTGCTATGTTGATCGAGTGTCCGCACTAAGTTCGGCATCAATATGGTGACCTCCCGGGAGCGGGGGACCACCAGGTTGCCTAAGGAGGGGTGAACCGGCCCAGGTTGGAAATGGAGCAGGTCAAAACTCCCGCGCTGATCAGGAAAATGACCTTTATTTAGAGGTTTATGTTACTTTCAGCTTAGGTCAACTTAGTTTGGAATATCCAACCTGCAGGTTTCCAAAGCCTTTAGCAGTTCTAATACTTTGAGTACATACAAATTTTACCGTGTTAAATGCATTCCATTCCCTTTCTACTAATTATTAATCTGATCATATCACGAAATCATACTTCATTAAAGAGGTTTGACCTCATTCAAATTCAGCTATATTGCTCTATCCACACCATATTTTTTTTTATTTAAATATATTCCTTGAAGGTAAGGATTACCAAGTCTTTGATCTCTCACAAAAAGAAACATGGAGGCTTAATCTAGTATACACTGATTAGGAAAGATTTTTGAATGAATTAACGATTGAATAAAAAAACAGTATATACCAGTGCTTCAAAGATCTGTTAGAATAAATCTGTTAGAATTAATTTTTTAAAATGACAATCTTCATGATTTGAAAAGAAGTCAGTTCTTTAAGTCTAGGCTATATGATTGCAAAGAAAACTCTAAATTTAGATGACTTGGAAATAAATTAAATATAATCTGAAAAGTAAACTATAAATTGAGGGAAAAGCTGGGTATTTTTGAATTATTATAAAATATTTCTAAAAGCAAGTTTATCAAGAGATAAATGTAATAATTCAGATAAATATATAAATCAGATTTTTATCACAAGGTTACATACTTTCCAATTGGCATAGTAACCAGTTTAATTTTAAAGGAACTTCTTATATAGTGCCATTACCATTACACATCTTAGTGCAATTCTATTATTTTCAAAAAATTACTTGCATTTTATCTTTATAGTTCTAAAATCTACCTTTATCTGACATCTTAATGCCATAAACAATGACACATTTTCTTCAGACATAAATTCACTAATATTTATTGGAACCAATCTGTGTGGTGGATGATTGCATCATGTATCAGTCCAGTTGCTGGCCTTGAACTGTAGTGAGTGTGAGCCACAGTGGACAAGAATAGTTAAATGCCATTCTTCTTGTAAAGAATTTAAGAATTCCAAACAGCTACTGAAACTCATCAGAACTTATTTTATGCATAATGTCTCAAAACTTTGCTTTCCCCCCCAAGTTAAAGATTAATAAAATACTTTATAATTTGTTAATCAATGTCACATTTTAAACAATTCTTGTTTTATGCTTTGGATGAATGTTTAGTTTCATTTACATAAATCTGAGTTTTCTAAAGCTGCCTTTCTTTCTTTTCTTTTCTTTTTTTTTTAACAGCTATCTCACATGTTCACTACTGAATAGGTCTATGCAGAATAAAACATTAGGTCTCCATAAGATTCATGAATTATTCCATGTCAATACAAATTAATTATTAGTGTGCTCATTAGTTGCTCCAAAATACTTTGCTTTTTCTAGTGTGCTGTTTCTTTATAGGCTCAGGAAATGATGTGGAATATTAAGCTGTGGAAGCAAAATAGTTTACAGAGGTGTATATTTGTGTTTAATGAGACTATGCCCTTTAGAAAGAGTGATCTAGCAATAATCTCTGACTTATAAATTAAGTCAAGAAACTTTCTTGGATGAGGAATAAAGGAGTGGGAGGTCACAAATTATTCAAATGTTTCTGTCAAGACTTTTGGTTCAAGTTGCTCATGCTTATGCTTTTATTTCTAAGCTTCTTAAATTTAGTACAAGTCATATATATGTCATGTGGTGTATTAATAGATAGAAGCTGTTCTGAGTTTCTTTCTAAACCTCTAAGATTTCTGACATAAGCATGTGTTTGCTCTACAGATGTTCAAATTTTCACCCTACTTCACCACCTAACAAGATACTCCACTCCATAGAACTGAATTTCTTCCTCTACATCCTAAGCAACACATTCCTTCACAAGAGTGGGGTCACTTACTGAATTTAACTCTATGTATCATTGCTATAATACTTTTTTTTGTCTTTCCCTTGCCATTAACTACAGACATGAAATAAATAATCAGACTTGATCTATGTACTATCAACTGTCAATGCAAATATTACTTGCAGATTAGATTCCAAAAGCTGAAATTCCTAGAGATAGTACATTATGCACTTATGCATTTTTATTTTGTTTTTCTTAGTTGTTATAGTGGAATTAATAGTCTAACCACAAGTAAAGTTTCTAATTAATACAGTGTTTAAAGTTTTTATTCTTAATATTTATGTTTACATGTTTAATGTTTAGATGGCTGCAGTGAGACTGTGTATCAGTGTCTATTCTGCCCTATCACTAGACACAGAAGGCCATCTCATTTCCTCTGATGTCATGATTATTTGTGCTCTTTCTCACCACCAGCCCCTCAATGGATGACCACAATAGTACCCGGGATCTCTTCTGAACACTGATGACTTAGAATTTATAATGGACTGAATGTCTAGTTTCTTCAGATTTCTGTATTTTACTTTTTAAGGGACAAACAGCTATTAATAAACTTTACCCCTAGGAAAACTAACCCAAGTAATAACTTGAACTTAGAGATGGCTTATGCACGTTTCCAAAATTATCTTCCATCTAATTTTCCAGAAAAGTAAAAACAAAGTATTATCCAGTGAGCTAAATTCTCAGCAGGGGAACAAATTTTTAAGCTGGTTGCCATGGTAATTCCATTCCTGTATATAATTCTTACACATCTTAGCTTGATAGCATTTGGGCTGAGTAATGAAATGGAAGGAAAGTACTGATGATTTTACTTGCTTTGAAAATACCCACAATTAGAAATGTGTATATTTTACTCTTTTCGTTTATCCCACCCCATTTTTTTCTCCAAAAACTTCCACTTTCACAACTAGTAAAGCAATTCTAGTGGATGTACCCATTTAAATGCCTTCACATCAACATTAATGGTAGGTCAGATAGTTTACTAATAGGGTTAAATTTCTGGATACTGACTATTCATGGGCCATACCTCGTGGGTTGGCAACATCTTTCTACTTTGAGCTAATTATGGTCAATTACTGTATAAAAGGGCTGAATTTCATGTCAGAAATGAAGTATTCACCTGATCGTCTCAAGGTGAAGTGTTTGGGCTCACAATACTTATAGTGAACATTATTTTTAGTTTTTTCCAGAAAATCAGATGACTGTATGACCTGTGAAAATAAATGTATCTTCATAAGTTATTGCTTCACACCCTTCAGAGGTGAGGTGCCAACAGATGTATTAGAAAAATGTACTACAGATGATTATAATATCTGTGCAAATTATGAGAAAACCGAATTACCAAGCACTTCAAAAGACACTGAAACAAAAGTTTAGGACATCAGTTGTGTGCGGCCTTGGGCTCATCGTTAACCTTCTATCACACATTCATTTTTCTAAAACAGAAAAATATTAATTCCAGCATTAATTGTGATGCTGGTGCAAGGATCAACATAAACATGTCTATAAAAGGTATTAAACTCAGCAAATGCATTTTCTTGTAATTGTAGATGACTACCATGTTGTGTGCAATTATATTTTTGCAGTTCCTAACACTCAAATTTCTAAGCACTCTTTGTGGAAGAATTCTTTGTGTAATTGAGTAAGTAGGTGAGAAAGAAAGATTGTGCCAATGCAACATATAGGATACACAGAGAAAAATGATCCTCATTAAGGCAGTGTTCTGAGAGGGTGCTACTTATCTGATTCACACCCTGAGCATGATGTCTTCACCAAAATTGTGAGTTTGGATTCAACCATTCCAATCCGCTATATTTTACTGACTAGCGAGTTTCCTCAATTTATAACTATATAAGGTAACTAAAAGCTTAACTGATGACAACTAAATCTATACCAAGAAATGAGAACCAACCACACAAATGTAATTCTAAAATTGATTCTAAATATATTTAACACATTGTGAATACTAAGTGACTACTAATATAAAGTTCTTGTCTCTTTTTTTTTAATGAATCAAAATGAATATAACCAGAGTCATTAAAGGGAGGTTTTTGGGCTTTGTTATATGTGGCTTTTCTGATTCAGTTTTCATATTTTCCAGTTGCCATTAATTTTTGTGTTACATTGTTCTTGTGGAATACTGGAATTCAGTGAAATTATTTGCTCTCGTTTCTCAAGGCCTCCATTCCATTTGAAGAAAGCTCTCACTCTTTTATTTACTGTGAATTTCTATGAAGAGCTCTCTTCAATATGTTCCATAAAATGTCTACTGGTTATTTGCCAAACCTGAACAGACATTTTTCTCTTCTTCCAGTTCATTGCTTTACCTTTATACCATTTCTTTGCTATGTTGAGCTATAGTATATTTTGCTCCTTGTGTTCAGGAAAGTCACCTACTCATTTGGGTTTAAGATGAAAAATTGTCTCTTAAATTATTTAGCACCAAAGTATTATGGTATTATTGATATTATATCTTGGATCAATGTTAAGTTTAGTCTTTTACGTCTACCATGGTGCAAGGTACATCAGCTCCTAGAGGCATGCTGAGGAAGGAATAGACTCACTCTTCAGATGGTAAAGAGTAGCATAAGTGTCTATCTCAGCATTCTCTTCTTAACCCTCACTTTTAAACTTAGTTTTACTTTCTACTTTCAGCCTTTGTACTTCCCTACAAATTCTTTCTTAGCAACTCCCAGAATTGCGTCTAATATGTCAAAGTAAACTCTTATTGTTTGTTCATTTCGGTTTATGATTTCTACTTTTCAGTTCAAGTGGGAGTCCACTGGATGTGTCCACAAAAAAATGCCCTGCTGAAAACTTCAAACATACTTAATACATGCATTCCCTACCCCATATATATATCTAATTCTGAGTTTCCTACTTTGGCTACCATCAGTTAGGTTCTTGGTAACTGAAGCTCTGGGTCTCAATCAACTTTGATTTTCTGTATGTTATTATTTATTTGGTATGCAGTTCTATTATGATATTTCTCCTATCTCTTCCCTTCTTTCATTTCATTGCTATTACTTTCTTCCAAATCCTTATTTTTTTGGAATTTTTCATCTCTCACTAACTTGTTGTCTTGCTTCTAGAATGTATCAATTTTATCTTATTGTAAATGTTTCTGTAAAATTAAATTCTCCATACTACTACTATGGTTTTGTTTTACTTTTTCTGAAAAATAATAAGTGGTTTACCATTACCCATAGCAGGGGCTGGCAGATAAATTCTGTAATGTACCAGATAGCAAATATTTTTATTTTTGTGGTATGTATGGTCTCTGCTCTAGCAGCTTAAATCTACCATTGTGGTGCAAAAGCAGCCATACTCTAAATTGATGGGCATGCATTATATTCCAATATTCCAACAAAACTTTTTTACAAAAACAAGCAGGCAGATTTGATCTGTGGGTCATAGTTTGCTGACCACTGATGCACAATTGCATTTCAAATTTGGCTATTCCTACACCCAGTAAATCCAGGGATACAGGTATTTCATTTTTGAGAAACACTGGCCTCCAGATTAAAGTCTATCATTTTATCCTGTTCTTCAACAGCATCCATGCTCTTCCTATGACCAAGCTTTCTAAATACTACCATTTCAGGCCTAGTGTGTCTGTCTGACCTTCAGGTATCCTTTTTTTCTGTCTGGATTATCTCTATAATTTCTTTTCCACTGTCTTAAAGTATATCTTTTTCTTCCTTGCATGAGCCTGCTCTGATTCCCCCCCAAATAGGTGGATTCAGTCTCTTCTGAAACCTCATTAACTTTATCCCATTGACTTTTAAAAACACATTGTTTATAGTCAGTTATTAACATATCCCGTCTTCTCAGACTGCAGGATCCTAAGGAAGTTCAGGATCTGTAGATGGTGCGTTTTTTCAGCCCCACGGAGCCTTGTGACAGAATAAGTCTTCCTAAACATTTATTTTATGAGGGGATGTACATTTTTTTTTCTGAGAAAAAGGTCAACAGTGTGTGTTCCTTTCCCACAGATGGTGAGATTATCAAGATGAAAGCCCATTTCTATAGGTCTTTATTCCTTTTGTTTTTCACTTAATGAATATTTATAAAATGATCACTGGATGTTAGGCACTCGGCTAGATGCTAGATTTAATAGTTATGAACAGACTTATGAGATCCCTACAGTCATAGACAGCATCATGTTTAAAGGGGTTGGTGGGAAGATAAAGTCACACAAACATACATAATACCAGACAGTCATATGTGCTATGATAAGAAAAAAAATTGATGTTATGCTAGAGTGAGCGGGTGAGGTGTATACCTTTAGACTGGGTGATTGTAGAAGGCTTCTCTGAGGAAATGACAGCTGAGCTGAAACTTGTAAAATAAGGAGGAATAATATATTCAAAGATTTGGAAAAAGGATTCTAAGAAGAAGAAATAGGCGAGAATAAGCATGATATATTTGAGGCAAAGAAAAAAGGCCAGTGTACTTGTCAATAATCTCTACTTTCACCTACACTTGGGAAAAAAAATCTATGGCATACACACACAGATATGCTACTGGGATTTGAGTATCCCCCAACGTGCAAAGTAGAGAGCACTGTAATATGCATGGGGTGGCAGTTTACATCGAGTCAATAGAGAAGAGGGGACAGAATTTTTCCCTTTAGGTAGTTGGTAAATACCACTAGGAAGAGCTTTAGGAGAAGGCCTTGTTTTGGGAGTCAAATGGCTCTAGCTATAGGGAGAAGAGTAATAGGTGGATTTAGGAATTGACAGCATCGTGGCACACATGGATTTCTAAAAAAGTACATTGACTCTGAATGGGCACTTAGATTGTTAGAATCAGAGGTCAGTTCAAGGACTTGTCATTCCGTAATACCTGCTTCTGTATTATACAAACTCAGCCAAGTTCCTTCAAATCCTTTGTTGGGATGGCATGGTGGTGTGCACCTGCAATCTCAGCTACCAGGGAGGTTGAGGCTGCAGGATCACTTGAGCCCAGGAGTTCAAGGTTACAGTGAGCTATGATTATGCCACTACACAATTCAGCCTGGGCTACAAAGTGAAACTCTATATCTGGAAAGAAATAATGTTAAAACAAAATCCTTAGTAGGAAATAAACCAGCTCCATTACGGACTAGAGGACCCGCTAGTTTTGTTGTTGTATGTGTTTTTTTTTTTTCTTCTTCTACCCTTCATCTTTAATATTGACGATTCAGGGAGATCCTAAAAGCTATCAAAGCTCCCTGTTGGTGTTCAACACACATCAAATAATAATGAGAGGAAGCTTGAAGGTGACATCTTTCTAATCCAGTTTACAAGGACAAGTTTGTTCTTGCAATAGCACACCATGAAACTTTAATAATTTAATAACTCTGTAAAAGAAAAAATTTGCCTATCTCTAGAGTTCTATCTTTTTCTTTCCCTGACATCTCCTATGGTACTTTGAGAGAATTTATGCTTATTTTAAATTAAAATGTACTTTGAGATGATTCTACACAGAGGGTAGTAGGGCATTTGCTGTGATTCTCTGCAGGGGGGCGGCTTCTGAAAAGGGAATGGGAGTGCAGAGCTCATGTTGACCTTTCTTCTCCTAGGAATATATGCATTTCTTGCTGCTCTTGAGATTAGCACACACAAAAAAACTAAAGGCAATAATAAACTTTACTGTCATGAGTAAGTGGACCAAAGGGGAGGGGAATTATCACCAATACCCCAAAGCAGATTTTGTCACGATGTTACAACCTCAACTAGTCTAGGATTTATGAGACCTAATTATCTTCTTATTGAAGAGCATACTTTTCTAGCTGAGGAAGTCTATACATACATGAGGTGATACAGGAAAACAAATCTTTCTGTGCATTTGCTCATGGGAGAAGCATATTCACTATTTTTTTGTTGTTGTTGCTTAAGGACATTGAACATAATAGAGATACAAATTTGTTTACTAAAAATATTGTTCACTGTTACAAAATCATGAAAGCTCAAACATGTTTTTGAGAAGAGGTCTTTGTATTTCCCATAAAGATAAAATAATGCCCTGGCTTAGTTCCATGAGGAGCCTATGACTAGATATATTGCTCCAGGTAAAGAAATGCACATTTGCATACATGTTCTATTATGATTCAGTGTTCAGTAGTACAATAACAGCAATGAAAGAAATGAAGAAAGGCTTAGTTTATTGGATTTTTTGTCTTAGTAAACATTTTCTAAGCATTTTTAAAGTGATGAGCACCATATCAGATACTATTAATAAAATACAAAGATTTTTAAATTTTTTTCCTGCATTGAAGAGATCTAATAATTTGGCAAAATAGAAAGTTTCTTCAAAACTATAATATAGAAAACAATAGCTAGATCTCTGAAGAAAAAATAAACCTATCAGCACCTGGACTGACAGTTTTTGTCTTGTTTGTTTGTTTTTTGGTTTGTGCCTTTTGTGTCCTAAGAAATCTTTGCTTAATCAAAAGTCATGAGGATTTTCTTCTACATTTTCTTCTAGAAGTTATATGGTTTTATCTTACATTAAGTATATAATCTATTTCATTTCAATATGTGTATATAGCATAAGGAAAAGGTCAGGGCTTATTTTTTGCATATAGATATCCAATTATTTCAGCTGAATTCTTTCAGCAAGATTCCTTTTTCTCTGTTAAATTATCTTGACACCCTTTGAAAAACTCAATTGGCCACCTATTTAGGGACCCCAAAGGTGTTTAATATTTCTATATGTGGCAATGTCTAGTCTTTTTCACTGAGCCACACAAGTTTCTTCTCTATCTATCTACCTGTGCCCTGGATGACATTTTTCTCATTTGAGATATTTAATAAAAGGTTTTATACCTGAAACATGTGAAGGGACTTTATATCTGAGCAATGTAAATTATGGTATTTATTTGGTCACAGTGGGAAGAAGGTTGAGGACAAAGCAGGTAATTGTGCATTTTAAAAAATGATTGAATCTGTCACTATAATATCTTGAATTTCTAAGGTTAAAAGACTTTAAATTATGTTTGATCACCCAGCAAATTGTCACTTGTTTATCACCATGGGGTTCTGATAATGTTGGGTGGCCATCTGGCTCTTATTTCCAATGTCAGGAAGCAGGCACTTGACAGGGCTGAAGCCATGAGCATTTTAGTCATATTTAAAGGCAAACTGGACATTTCCTTCTCAATTTGAAGCCATAAATTATACAGTTTAACTTCAGAACTCAGACTTGGAAAATAAGGAAATGTTTAATCTTTTTATGTCACCTTTGACTTCTCAGCTGAGGCACTTAAGCCACTTAGAGCTTACATACTGAAATGCAGACTGCATTGGGATCTGTATTTCGCCTTTTTTTTCTCTGAAATTTTTGAAGTCAATCTTTCAAAAATTGCATATGAATGGTATCAATTTTTCATTCTAATGCAAATGAAAATATGTCTTATTACATCTAGAGGCATTACCTTAGTATCAAATTTTTATTAAGGTCTTATTTAAAAAATCTCACAGAAGAGTTCTGTAATTCTAGGTCAACTCAATTATAATTTGGTCCAAAATTATTAGTCAAGCCCTAATGATTCTGTTGAAAATTTGGAGACACTAGCATTTTTACTTTATATACAATAGCAACCTCAAGGCCATCTTCAAAACCCACAATGAGGTTGTATTTGTTTTTCAATACTTTATTTTCTCGTGCTTCTTAAGGAGAACTTAGATACTTATGTATGCTTGTTCTGCTCAAAAAGCTCCTGGTGCTCCCCACGGACAATAAAGTAAAATCTCAATTCCTGAGTTTGTCATTCAGGTCCCTGTAATGATCTGGATGAGATTACCATCTCATCCAACCATCTTATTTTCTAAGTCCAACATTTACTTATCTCATATACAAAAAGGAACAAACTGATGGAATATTATTACATGCCAGATGTTTCCCTCATTCATCATTTATCATAACTTTCTGCATTGGCTATGTGTGACTAAATCCCAGAAGACCAAATCTTTGAAGACTAAACTCAAATAGCAATTGAATGAAGAATTATTATTTTGTTAGTTTCAACAAAATAATCTACTTTCCTTATAGTATTTATTTTATTTATGCTTGACATAATCATATAATTTTACCCAGATACCCAAGAGCATGGTCCATAACTCACGCAGCTGTAAATTACTATTTGTCTCAGGACTGATCATAGTACCTATTTCAGAAACTTGGTTATAGGAGGCACCCATTACAAGTTTGGTAAAATAATTTTAAAAACCATTTAGTTGTTTTCTCACTTGAAAAATCCATATTAGAAATGCTTTAGGTACTTCTTCAAACATAACTCATCCATCTTTCCCATTCTAGTTATCAATCATTCTGACACTGACAGTTTCCTCATTTTAATAACTCAACATTAAGTTCCTCTAAATGAAATGTATGCATTAATCAGCAACTGATATGAATAACATCTGGCATGGCTTCATGAGTGATTCAATTTCACTGTTCAGGTTCAACACTCTAGAGTTTTACACAATAAAAATTACTGTTGTAAACACCTCACTGGGTCATGGTTGGTAACAGCAGTTCCAATCAAGCACTTCTCTCACTGAAATATGTAGACCTAAACATACGTTATCCTCCCCTCCCGACACCAATGTTAGAGTCAAATGCACCACCATAGACATATTTCCAATGGCATTTTTGTATTGCTATCCTTAAGAAGAGATATTGAAATCCAAAATAATATTTTTATTGTTCTTATAGGCAGACCCTCAATAATTACTCATTCAACAGCAGAGATTGGTAGCAAAAGTGCCAATTACTGTCAAGTTTCCTTGTGCAGTGGGTTTTAATAATTGGAATGAAAAGTTTAATTTTTTGATTGGTTGTGTCTTTATTTGCAACAATTTTTGAGCATTTGGGGCAAAATATACATTGTAGTCTAAGAGGTTTTTGTACAAGTATTCTTGGAATAATTTATCAGACAATTGAATATTGAACAATCTGAACAAAAACAGAAAATTCAAATAGTGGTGATTTTTAAGTATATCGGTATTTAGAATATTTAAAGAGAAGTTATTTATCACAGAAGATGTATCATAAACATATTAAAAACATGTGGAAATTACAGTATTCAGGAATATCCATAGTGATAATACATTCGTCCTAGAAAACCTGTGGTTTGAGGTGTTAAAAATAAGTTTCCAGTTTAAAAATAAGCAAATCTTATTTTTGTGATCCTTGGTAATTATTTTTGGTAAATAAATAAATAATTGTAGCTATCACAGATGTTCATAACCTCAAACCTTCTAAGATTCAATAAAAAATAATCTTCCTGAGAAGAAAAGGTGGACAGAGGAGGAGGGAGTAGAGTTTGTTAGTGAAGTACTAAGCAAGTAAAATGATTGATGCAAGGAGGAAATTAAGCAGTAGTCGGATCGACCCCTGAATTCCTTTTACTCCCCCCACGACATGAACACTAATGCACTGCAAAGAATGGAAGAGTCAAAGGATGTTCAAGTTAAGTGTTTTATTTTTCTACCAACTCTGTAGCCCTGGATCTAAGCTTGTTGACAAAAATTCCAGAATTTACAGTATATCTAATGAGTGACACAAAGTTAAAGAATTAAAGAGATTGTTGCTGATATTTATATGCAGCTAAATGATAGCTAATTAGTATTATTGTTTCTTGGCTGGCTGCTTAGTTCTTTACAATCCCTGAATAGAGTCTTTCTGCCTTGATCAAACTAATGTAAAAATTGCATTGGTTAACGTAGACCAAAAACATTAATCCTTCTCTAGCCACATAATTCTCATTCATGATATTCTTACATAAGGGTATTTACATGATATATTGTTTATATAAATGAGAACATTTAGATAGAGTATTCTTTAATAAAAAATCATATTGAATAGGGCTTCCTTCCTCCAGTGTATGTTGTTGTCTAAGATCAATTGGTTTTATTTATTTTATTTAGATGGTTTTATTGTTGGGTTCTTTATTCTGTTCCATTGGTGTACATCTCTAGTTTTATACCAGTTCCATGATGTTTTGCTAAATAGTATAGTCACACACAGAAGAATGAAACACCTGTTTCTCACCATATACAAAAATTAATTAACAATGGATAAAAGACTTAAATGTAAGGCATGAAACTATAATCATTCTAGAAAAAAATGTAGGAAATCTCTTCCAGACATTGGCCTAGGCAAAGAGTTTATGATCAATACCCCAAAGGCAAATACAGCAATAACAAAAATAAATAAATGGGACTTGATCAAATTAAAAGCTTCTTCACAGAAAAGGAAATAATCAAAAGAGTGAATAGACAATCTAGAGAATGGGAGAAAATATTTGCAAACTATATATCTGATAAAGGGCTAATATCCAGAGTATACAAAGAACTAAAATAATCAGCAAGAAATAAATAAAAAATCCCATTAAAAGGTGGACAAAAGATATTAACAGAAGTTTTTCAAAAGAAGATAGACAAATGGCTACCAACAAACATATGAAGAAAACATTCCACGTCACTAATCATCAGGGAAATGCAAACGAAAACCACAATGAGATACCATTTTACCTGTCAGAATGGCTGTTATTAAAAAGTCAAAAAAAATAGATACTGGCATGAACACAGAGAGAAAGGAATGCTTACACACTGTTGGTGGGACTGCAAAGCAGACAACCTCTATGGAAAACAGCATGGAGATTCTTCAAAGAAATAAATGTAGACTTGCCATTAGATCCAGCAGTCCCACTATTGGGTATCTACCCAAAGGAAAAGAAGGCATTTTATCAAAAAGATACCTGAACTGGAATGTTTATGGCAGCACAATTCACAATTGCAAAGATGTGAAAGCAATCTAAGTGCCCATCAATTCATGAGTGGGTAAATACAGTACATGTATATATACACACACACACATATGTGTGTGTGTGTGTGTGTGTGTGTGTATGCACCATGGAGTACTACTCAGCCATAAAAAGGAATGAAACAATGTCTTTTGCAGCAACGTGGATGGAGCTGGAGACCATTATCTTAAGTGAAGTATCTCAGGAATGGAAAAAATCAAACACCACATGTACTCCCTAATAATTGGGAGCCAAATGATGGTCTCACATGGGCACAAAGGGATGTAAAGGACATTGGAAACCAAGAAGGGGAGAAAGTGAGAGGAAAATGAAGGGTAAAGTATTACCCATCTGATACAATGAACACTATTCTGGTGACAGGAAGACTAAAAGCCCCAACTTAAGCATTGTTCAAGGTATTCACATAACAAAAACACTTGTGCCCCTTACTATTTTGAAATTCAAACAATGCTTTAAAAAAGTCATCTCGAGTTACAAGATAGAAAGAATAATCTAAGGGAATTTGAATTAAAAAATTAAAAAGTTACTAAGCATGTAGATGAGATATGTACACAACCAAGAACAATTTTAAAAATTATATTATACATATATATTTATGTACTCTAGTGCGACTTGCTTCTGAAAAGCTTTCATACGAGATTCTAGATAGAAATATGTTTTAATATATCCACTATTTTTTAATTTAAGATATATAAATTGTCATGTATATACTATTCATTAATCTTTGTTTTATTTTTGGGAAAACATATAAAATAAATATTAATATGTATAAATGTTTTCAAATATTCTATGATAAGTTAATCTCCTAAAATTACTTTTTTTTCATAAAGTGGTAAGTTCCTATACTATTGAATCTTCTCTCACAGAAATTTTCTAGAACTTTGATACTTGCTTTTGTAAAAGATTTTATGATATCATATACCTCTGGATCTGACAAAAAAGTATTTTTCATCAGTGTCTAATTAATTTACATCTGATCTAAGTAGACTAAGTTTGATATTTCCATCCTCCATTTGGGACATTCCTCTTGCAATTGATGCATATGTATGTGTCAATATATAGACAGCTTTTTAAATCCTTTCCAATTTATCAGAATAAAGAAACTTCCAAGTCAGGCTTAAAAATATTATTTTCAACCACTTTATCAGATACACATCATAATGCAAATAAGTGTACCATGTAACAATAAAACTTATAAAATATTTATTGAGAGAGTCTACTCTGGGATAGATATGGAAATACTGAAGTCTCTCAGAAGGTGGCCTATATAAACCCTTGACTAGACCATGGTTTGCCTCCGCCAGGCAATTCTATTACTGCCCTGATCCGAGTAGAACTATCTGGAACAGTGGTATAAACAATACTATAAAATATCTTTATGTCTATGTATACATTTTTCACTTTCTTTAAGATAAATGATATATAATTAAATGACTAGGTCAAGACTTTGTAAAATTTAGGCCAACTCTTTCATTTTTAATTTGATGATTTTCTCCCCCTTTTAATTTATTTAGAAGTTACAGGGCATCTGAGGCATCTACCTTTCTATAGGGCATGTCAGGACCTGTGAGAAGTCTTCTATTTTATCCTATTTCTAAGCTAACAAGTCAGCCTGCCGCAGTATCATGGATGCTGGCAGAAGACGTGAAACTCCTGGATCAGACACAACGGGCTTTATTACTTGCAGTGAAGCAGGAAGCATGAGCTTCATGTTCACACTGATTCCCTTTGGCCCCCACATCCCGCAGGGACGATGTGCAGAGACCCAGGGGGATAACGTACATAGAGTGGGTTTTTGTCACAGCTGAAGAACACTGGAAAAATATCACTTCTCAACAATATACCTTAGCCTTTCACATTATCTTGCTAAAGATTCTTCAGTAATGAGGATGTTCTTTCTCCTCTCCTCAGCTCTGTATCTAGCACATAGGAAATAATAGATACAAAAATAGCTTAGGTAAATAATGAAAAGCCAAAGTGGATTAGAATTTTACATATGTGCTGCTATGTTTCGAAAATAATAAGAGCTCATATGGTTTATAATATACTTACTAGTATTCACGGACCAGAGCAGCAGGGAAAAAAAATAAAATTCGCTCAGAAAATTTACATAATACATTTTCTCTTTCAAACGCTAATTATAGTTGTGAATTTAATTTTTAGGAAACTCTTCAGGAAGCAGGTATGATAATTTTGGTTTCTGCTGTTGCCAGTTATCTCTGGCATTCGTTGGCTTGCTACGATGTAACTCTGGCTTTGTCATCACCTGGCATTCCACCATTGTGTCTTCGTATCACCTTCTTATAAAGACACAGTTGTATTAAATTAAATATGCTAGTTAGTGTCTAGGCTTTTACAGTGTCCTGTTTTAAAAAAGATATCTCCCTCAACATCTCTCTCTCTCCCTCTCTCTGAGGTCTGTCTGGAAAGTATGCAGCCACTGTTAATATAAGGAGAATGGTTTGCGCGACATTGATGTAACCTGGCAGCCAAGGAGAGTGGACTGGAACGCACATGCATGAACAATGACAACATCACTGTACCAGTCAGTGGGGCGCTAGATGCCACGACGCGAGCATGTGCACCGTGTGGCCATCGCATTCAAAATCAGTGAGCTAGTAGAGCAATGAATCTGCCTCAAATTTTGCGTTAAGCTTGAACATTCCTCCGCGGAAAATATTCAGATGATTAAGAAGGCTTTGGGGGATGGTAAAATGAGTACAGCACAAATAAAAGTGTGCCACAAATGCTTCAGAGATGGTTGAGAATCTGTTGAAAGTGATCCATGTTCTGGAAGGCCTACAGCAAGCAGAACACCTGAGAATGTTGAATGTGTGTGGGTTAGGTTAAGAGACGCTGGCAGAACTGTGTGAGGTTCCAAGGTGCCTATTATTGCTTTACAACCCCCTTTGTGATTAAAAATGTAGCAGAAACACAGACTTTACTTTTCTAATTTTTTTTTCCATGTAGGTTTTATGTATCACAATTACCAGGATACTGAGAACTCCAGAATTCACCTGAATACCTATAGGGCTAATCTTGAAGTTACAAAGCTTAAAAGTCTCCTTTAGGAAACTAAATATGCCAGTGACACTTCCAAAGAAAAGTATTTTTTATCCCCCTTCCCCTGACCCCAGGAAGTTCTCACTGTTTGGTGTAAGATCTTGGTTGTTATGGTGACTATTGTGGGCTGAATTTGAAGTGAATTAGAAAAAATATTTCACAGAAAAAAAGAAGTTTTAGCCTATGCAATATTCATTGAGAAGTGTAAGGGTATGAACTGTGCTTATAAAGACTATAATAACTATGTTCACCATGACAGGAGATTAGGTTATGCCATGGTAATAAATAAACTAAAATCATCATGCCTTAAGGTAACATCTGCTTTTCTGAATAATATCTAGCTCTGGTTATTGTAGTTTCCTGAAGACATAGTCATATAGAGGCTCCACCTACTTATTATATTACTGTGTCACCAGAAAGTTTCAGTGTTTATGATAGCAGAGGAAAGGGTACAGAGAAACACTCACTGGATTTCAAAAGCTTTCCCTTAGAAATGGTATAAATTATATTTCACTAGCCAAAGTAAATTATATAATCAGGAAAATATAATCATCTTTTGGGTCTGGATAAAGAAAATAACTGGAAATAGAGGAGAGCACTGTATCTCTGCTATAGTTTTATGTAAATTACAGTAAAAAGAAACCAAAAACTGTATTTACTTTCAAGGCGCCCAACCTTAAGTACATATTTTCTCTTAGTTATTTTTCTTGCTTTTGAAAGTTGTTTCTTACTTAAATGGTCTTACTATTTGTTGCTGATGTATAAAAATGCAGTTTATATTTGTTGATTTATATTTTATTCTTCCTCTTATTAAAAATATTTTATACATTCTAAATATTTATATATCATTTTGAGCTTTCTATGTAGATGATAATGCAATTGATGAATAATAACAGTTTAGTATTGTTCTTTCAGAGCATTATAAATTCTTTTATTCCTTAAATGTGTGGTGGCTAAGATTTCCAATGATTTGGTGAATAGGGGAAGAATTAGTATTACTTTCTTGTTACTAGTTTTAAAAAGAATGCTTCTTATATTTTAAATTCAGTGTCATGTTAGCCATAAAATTTTAGTAGATATTTTCAGATTAAGGAAATTCTAGTTTCTGTTCTACATACTTATATATTTTTTTTCTTAAAATTTGGTAATAATATGGCTATCCCATATTTATTTCACTCATTACAGTAAATCATATGAAAACATGTCCATCATAATGTAAATTCAAATATAATGCTGTTGAGATTTAACTACTGTCCATTCTTCTCCCAAATCTGTTCTTAGCAGATTATCTTTGGTAGTCTATAGAGGATAAAGAGGGATGAAGAAGTCATGATAAGAAAACACAAGGTAACCCCATCACCAGAAAAGAGAGGAAGAAGGCTGTAGTCCTTGAGTTCCCAGTAGTGTCGTTAGGCCAACAAAATGAGCTCTAATTTATGAGAATATCATTAGAATCTTTACTTCTGTCTCTAAAATCCCAGTTAGTTACAATACCCCAAAACATCCTCACTGCTATCTAAGCTTTAAATTGTTCCTAAGTAACACTCGATATACCGTGGTCCAGGATTTATGTGGATGGCACAGCAGGCCTCCTGGAACTGTGGTAATTTAATTAAATCTACAGTAACAAAATCTTCTATATGTTTCACAATAGAATTGCTTGGGACTTGATATCATATTCTGATATGATTTAGCTTAATTTGCTTTAATACATCATTTTATATACTATCTTTGTGTGCCACTTAGTATTAAGTATATCTCAAGCATTAAGAAGCATCCTTATCTTGTTCCTAATTTTGAAAGGAATTCTTTTACTATTTCACAAATAATTAACATGTTTGCTGAGTACCTCCTCATGACTCTAGCCAATTTAACTCAAATTTGGAGCTTTTCTTATAGTTTGTTTACATGTATTGCAGTTACTTATATGTTTCATCAATTTGATTTATTCCTACCAACCTATTTTGCACTTATTTTGTCCTATTTACTTGTCCTATTTACTCTTTGGAAAGGGGGGGTTAATAAAGAGGTTTCTTTTATTTTATTTCTTTTTGTGTTTTTGTTCTCTTCCCTCATAACTTTGTGGCTAAAGATAACAAATGCTTATTTGCTCATAATTCTGTGGGTGGGCAATTTAGGCTGAACTCAGCTCCATGTGAGATCAGTTAGAATCACTCATATAAATTTGATTTCTCTGTCATTTGCAAGCACAGATTTCTGTCTTCTAGAAGAAAGGCAAGACTGCAATATTATACAGTAGCAAAAGAATAAGGTCCTAATTCAGACTAGTTCTTTCAACCTGGTATAATAGCAAAATACTAAAACAGCAGAATTCTGTTATAAAATGATAGACACAGGTTTGCTTTCAAATACAAATTCAGGTAGTTCTTTTTCTTTAGCTTTTTCTTGAATCAGAAGTTCCTAATAGCTACACTTCACTTCTTGCAACATCTACTACATTATTCAGTAACTTTCATCAGTTTTTGAACAAATGAGTCTAACCACAGTTCAAGTCTGTGCACTCCGGATTCTGGCTGATCCACTTTAAGATCCAGTCTCCAAGAACACATTGCATCTAAAGCGGGCACTGCGTATAAGTGAATGTAAGAAAACAAAAATATGTGAAGATGGAGACTGTCTTAAAATAAAACATGCTGGTGAAAATAGTAACTAAGGCAACAGCAATAATGGGAGAACTGTTCAGTACAATCTACAGATGGCCATCTTAAATAAATATTCCAATTATTCTGCAACTGATTTAGCTAGACACGTCCAGAGGGAATGAGTTGACTGATAAAACCTGTCACACTGTTTCTGCCATAGTCCAGGATGCTGTTTTGGATGATATCAGCTCAAATCTGACAACCCTTCCCATTGCTTGTATGTGCCACTCCAAAGGGATTTATTACACAGAGCAGTTTACTAAAATTCTTTCTGTATATGTTGTTCTCTCCATCTGGATTTAATGTCCATAATGGAAAATATAATATCTTATTAAAGCCTAACATCTTAGCAGATAGTGATATTTGTTGGCAGAAAACTCACTGTAGTAAAAGTCAAGAGATTAGGGGTTGGATTTAATGTGTTCACTACTAAATTGTGTCAACATAGATAGTCATCAGATTTTTCCCTGGGTCTCATATTCTAATATAAAAATGAGAAAGTTGGTATAAACCATTTTACTATTATTATTAGGAAATATTTAGCAGTATTTATTATTTAAAAATCATGTGATGTAACTGGATAAATTACATTATATAATTCATCCCTTATGTATGGTCAGTTTTCCATTGGAATTCACTATACTTAATTATCGGTTTTTAATGAATAGTAGGATGGGTTTGTAGCTCACACCTGCAATCCCAGCATTTTGGGAGGCTGAGGCAGGAGGATCGCTTGAGGCCAGGAGTTCAAGAACGCTCTGGGCAACACAGAGAGACCCTTGCCTCTACAGGAAAAACAAACAAATAAACAAAAAAACCCCACCAAGTTAGCTGGCAGTGGTGGCCCATGCCTGTAGTCTTAGCTATTCAGGAGGCTGAGGTAGGAGGATTGCTTTGAGCCCAGGAGTTTGAGGTTACAGTAAGCTGTAATCACACTACTGCATTCCAGCCTGGATGACAGAGTGAGATGCTATATCTAAAAAGATAAATAAATAAATAAATAATTATAAAATCAAATAGTATTCAGAATATATTTTGTACTGCATAGTATGTTTTAGGGATTAAGAAACTATGCTCAAGAGTTAGAACATTTGGCAAGTTATTGAATGTTGTTTTGCTTCACTTTCTTATCTATGAAATGACAAAATAATATAATATTTATTTCATAGTCTTATTGTGAAGATTAAATAAGAGAATGTCACTAAAGTACTTCAAATGTGCCTGGCATATTAAAGGGCTCATTATGCACTGTATCATATGCATTATATGTTGTTCTAATTTGAGAAGGTTTAAGGATGCTTGCTAGGATGCATTTTTATTTATCACAACACCATGAAAAACTAGTAGCCTGAATTGTCATGGGCTGACCCACAAAGTAATAATTATTTAGAAAATTATGGACTGTCTAAGGAGTAAGTATCAGATACAGGTTATAGGGCCATATTTACGAGAAAGCATTTCAGGTGTGAGGTGCTTTTTTGTTTTTTGTTGTTTCTTTTAACTTTAAGATAAAATATAATATTTTTAAAATGCCATTATCCATGCAAAAATATTTAAATTTATAGTTATTATTAGGACATACAAAATAACTATTTTGAAGAATTTAGTAAAATTAAGCTTCTATTTTCCTTCAGTAAAAGCAATCTAACCCCTCATTTCAAGATGAGTTACGTCATTCCTGAGTTAACAAGTTTGATTCTTGATTTTGAGTCAATTCAATGTTTTCTGCTTTCTCTTGTCTTTTACTTCTACATGGACTAAAAGTAGGGGAAAGCTTAACTTGTGTTGTTCCAATGGTGGGGAAGGGACATCTTGTATTGCCGGGTTTCTCCTGCCCCTTCTGGACTATGTTGAGCTGTAACTCACAAGGCCTTTATCATTGTCCGTTGTTGTCCTATACTGATGTCTGTGGTCTAAGCACCTTTAGATACACATATTCTTCATACCAGATATGAACTACATTTCAACACAGCCCGAAGACGGGTGGAGTTAGGGAATAAGAATAAAGGTACGCATAGGGCTCTTCCTCAGGAACCTAGTTTTTTGTTTTTTTTTTGAAACAGAGTCTCACTCTCTTGCCTGGGCTAGATTGTCATGATGTCAGCCTAGCTCACTGCAACCTCAAACTCCTGGACTTAAGCGATCCTCTTGCCTCAGCCTCCCCGGTAGCTGGGACTACAGGCATGAGCCACCATGTCCGGCTAATTTTTTCTATTTTTAGTTGTTTGGCTAATTTCTTTCTATTTTTAGTAGAGATGGGGTCTCGCTCTTGCTCAGGCTGGTCTCAAACTCCTGAGCTCAAGCAATCCTCCAGCCTCGGCCTCCCAGAGTGCTAGGATTACAGATGTGAGCCACGGCGCCCAGCCCAGACAGTTTTAAATCTAATCACTTTCCTACTACTTTTCACTCTAGCATGTAGAAATGTAAGGTCTTTTGAATTGGAATTAGCTCTGCAGCTCTTAACCTATAGATTGTGAGACATTTTCCTTTCCTATAGATTCTGCAACATCTACTTAACTCAAAAGCCTGAAATTGGACTGTATTATTCCTCTTATTCACATTCTGAAACCAAGGCTGAAATGAAATCGTTACTGCTGCTTGACTAATGATGGGAGATTTTAGGGGTAAAAGGATTGTCAGAATAAAAAGTTTGATCTAAAACAGTTATGGCATTGCTACATCCATAATATGCTAAATATTAGGCAAAGGTTAAATCTAGAGATGCAATACAAAGCTGAACTGAACAAGATTTTGATGAAACTTCTAACCATGTGGTTGAAGAAAACAGGTTATCAGATCAGTATCAGACAAAAGAAACCAGTTGAAATTAGGACCAAAGACTGACGTCTATGATGGACAGATGGGGCCTGCTGAACATCCGTAGATAATTTTCTATTGTTTTATTATGCTTAATTGCTTGACCTAAAATACATTTTTTACTTTTGTGTTAAAGGTTTAGGGAAAAACAATCTTAACCTAAACAGCCAATAATTAAATAATAAATAATTAAATAATAATTAAATTTCACCAACATTGTCATTTATTCTCTTTTTTCCCCACCTTTTACTACCTTAACCTGAAATATTGAGAGACTGGATCCATACAGCCAGCGTCATTATTTAATGCAACTTTTCAGATTGGTTTTAAGAAGTCTTCATATTTGAAAAAGCCTTCTTTCTTCTTCTTCTCTTTCTCCTCTACCTCTTCCCCTCCTCGTTTTCCATGTAAAACTGTCATTAACTTAAAATACCATCTATGGGATTGTTAGTCATTTTGAAAAATATAAGTATCCTGGTAGTCTTTTCTTTTCTTTTTTTCCTTTCAAGGAAAAATTAGGATAAAGATGATCACAGGGAGATTAAGTTTCATTACTGTGCTGTGAGGCCTAAAACTAAAGCTCAATGTCATATGTTGCTTTGACATGTGGAGAAATGGGGATGTCCTCATATCGCCTACCCTGAAAATCCCCTCTTTGTTCTGTTCCTGTGAATGAAGTACTCTAGCCACACAAACCTTCTTATCAAATGAACCAGGTACAGCTCCTGCTCATCCTTGAATGGGTTCCCTTCTAGCCCATGGAATTATTCAAGTAAGGCAATTACATCCTCTCATAAAAACCTGGAATATCTCACTTTCTTAATACTACCTAGCCTGTCTCCCACAGCCCCTAGGTGCTCACTGTGTTCCCACGTGCAACCCTCGTGTATTTCTGCCTGGTCTACAGTGTCCTCCTCCTCCGGGCTATGCTAATATTTAATCATTTGAACAGCCCTCCAATATTAGTGTTATCTCCATTTCACAAGTAAGGAAATTTCTATATAATTCAGAGAGGGTAAGTAATTTGCTAAAAGCTACAGAGAAAGTATGATTTGAATGAAGATCTTATTCTAAACCCCACTATTTTCACCATCTTACATGATTTAGATTTTAGATTTAAATTAGATTAGATTTAGATTTAAAGATAAATTTATTCTGTGTAAAAATACAAGATAGTATGCTATATTTTTCGTGAAATAGGAAAACATGTTCTTAAAATGGACTTTCATCCTAATAATTTCATTTTTTACTGATAATAATAGATGAAAAAACTCACTAAAACACATTAATACTAACAATAAAAATAGTAGAATGAAGTTGGAAGAATATTTAAAATGACAAACATTCATTAGCATGGTCCTTTTATGCTGGAAACAGGGATATAGAAATAGGCTTACGTCACTGGGACTGGTTTAGCTTCAGGCTTTCTTCTTTTTCACCAAACTTCTTCAGCAGCTCTTCAATAGACTTGTTCAAGTTGTCCCAATTTATGTTCTTTCAAGCAGAACTGGTCCCCGGGAAGTCTGAGTGAATGCTCCAAAAGATGGATCCTAAAGAGATTTGGGAGTCTTCTTGAGGTTTATGTACCAATTGGGTTGAAAGTACAAATGCTTTCTTTTCCTTAGTTCTTCTGTTTTTCATATACATGAGCTCATTCTATTCTCTTCTTCAATATGTTTGACTATTTTAGATACCTCATAGAAATGGATTTATGAAGTATTTATTCTTCTGCGATTGTTTTATTTCGTTAGCATAATGTCTTCTGGGTTCATCCATGTTGTCAAAAATGGTAGTATTTCCTTCTTTTATAAGGTTGAATAATATTCCATTGTATGTATGCATAAGATTTTCTCTATCCTGTCATTTATAGATGGACACTTGGGTTGTCACCATATCTTGAACATTGTGAATAATGTTGCAACGAACATGGGGTGGAGGTATCTCTTCACAATCCTGACTTCAATTCTTTTAAATATACACCCAAAAGTAACATTGCTGATCATCTAGTATTTCAATTTTCAATTTTTGAGGAACACCCATATTGTTTTCCATAGTGGCTGTACCATTCTATATTCCCTCCAACAATGTATGTGTTTCAATTTCTTCACACCCTTAACCAATGCTTATCTCTCTTCTTTTTGATAATAGCCTTCCTAACAGGTGGGAGCTAATATTTCACTGTTGCTTTGATTTGTATTTCCCTGATGATTAGCAATGTTGAGCAGATTTTCATGTATTTGTTGGTCATTTGTATGTCTTCTTTGGAGAAATTTCTATTCACATCTTTGCCCATTTTTAAAATTAGCATTTTGGGGGGTTTTGTTGAGTTTTTGTTTTTTTACTATTAAATTTTAGGAGATTCTTATATATTTTTGATATTAAACACTTATTAGATAAATGGTTTGCAAATATGCTTTCCATTCCATTGGTTGCTTTTTCACTTTATTGATTATTTTCTTTGCTGTGCAGAAACTTTTCAGTCAGATATACTATGACTTGTCTATTTTTGGTTTTGTTGTCTGTGCTTTTGGTGTCAAATCCAATAAATCATTGTCAAGACCAATGTCAACAAGCTTTTGCACTCGTATGAGTTACTTAAAACTGTCAAACTCAGAGGCAGAGAATAGAATGGTGGTTTCCAGGAGCTAGAGGGAGGAGGAAATGGGGAATTGTTTCTTATTGGGTGTAAAGTTTCAGTTATGCAAGATGAATAAGTTCTAGAAATCCTCTGCACAACATTGTACCTATAGTTAGTATGTGCTGTGCACTGTAAAAGATGATAATAGGATAGAGCTCATGTTTTACCACAAAAACAAGCAAGTAAGCACACAAAACACATACATACACAAAAGAACACAGAAAAATTTTGGGAGGCAATTGATAGGTCTAGTACCTTGATTGTGGAGTTGGTATTACAGATGTATACATATATTCAAACTCATAAAATGCACACATTAAATATGAGCTTGTTTTTACAGAAATTATATATTTCAATAAAGATTAAAAATAAATACCATGAGCTAAGAAATAAAAATATCACAGGACGCTATTTATCTCCATCTCTGAAACTTATTCTCTTTGCTCACAAAGAGTGAACTAATGAGCACATGATCTGGGAAGATTCTGTTTACACAGATACGTCTAATTAAGGATGTACTTAACACATATAATCCACTCCCTAATTCCAACTTCTCTCATGACTCATTTTCAGGATTATAATGTATTCAGAGTGTGATATGTGATAGACATTGCATTTCTTGCTATATATACATCACTACATTTCTGTATTCAATTATGGTCTCATAATAATTACTTTCACTTATTATTGACTAAATCAGTGCTTAGATATGTAAGAATATGTTTAGGTCATGGGGCTAGTAACTGGAGGAGCCAGGAGTAAAACCCGGGTCTGACTCTGCAACCTATACTTGGCTCACATGACTGGACTGAGTGATTTGGAAACAACACAGTTTGCTTTGAAGGCAGAAGCTGCTCATGAACACATTTTTCCATAGAGGCAGGTCTTTAAACTTGTTTGCCTGCTGCCTACTTGCTTCCTAAAAATACACTGTTGATTGTTCATGGCTTCAGAGAAAATCACTTTTCCATAAAGTGCCCATTATAGTGTGTCAATGAATGTGATAACGTGCATAATTTACCTCAGGGGAGTATGTAATTAGAAAATTAACCTTTTACTTTTCTCCCGTTAATCAGTTAGAGAAAATGATGGAAGAATAACACATTAGCAACCGTGTCCACTGTGCTATTGTGCTTTTAATTTCTAAGTTACTAGATAAAACAAGATGCTCAAAGACAAGAGCCTGAATATGTTAAGCAGAGATGGAGATTTTGCACATTTAGAGTGACCTACTTTCCATATCTTTCATATGCCTTTAAAAAATTCTTAAAAATTTATCTAGTGTGGGGAAGTATTTCACTCAAACGAGAAAGGAAATGCAGGATGCTATTTTTTACCTCTAAAATCATCCTTACTGTTCAGAAAGCATAGCATTTGTATAAGATACATGTGTGTTTCCATGAGAGGGTCCGGAACGTGTAAAGTGAGAGTGATGTGTCCTGGAAAATTGAGAGACCAGCAGCCCCACTGCTAGACCTTTTCTTGCCCTGTAGATGCGGACTAGCTTTCTCAACTCCGAGAATAGTTTAATTCTCTGAACTACAAGAAAGTGGAGTCCGTCTCATCAAACGGAAAGCTCTGAACGCTTCCAACTCTGGGTCTCACTGATAGCCGCATTCACTGTGCCTTCAAATCATTGGGTCATGGCTTTGATTTTAGGCATGTCATTTATGTACTTCATTCCTTAGAGTCCCTGGAGTGTGTAAGAAGGCAGAACAATCTGAGATATATTAAAATTATATATGCTAGATGGTGAGGGGGAATAGCATTGAATGAGTGGACTTAGTAAAATTTTACTGGCTGTCTAGTTTTGAGCTTTTGAGCACGTCCCTTAAGTTCTCAGAGCCTGTTGTTCTATTTGCAAAATAGGGATTTCATTTACCCTGCTACATCAACGAATTTCTAAGAAAAAATCTAGGATAAAAAAATATATGTCAAACATTGCAATTACAATTGTAAGTACATGAAAATGTGAAATATTGTTATTTCTATCTGCTGCTACCTTTGAATGGCTAAATTTTGATTTCTATAGCAAACTTGAGATAAAGGCATTATTCTATATCTTCATAGTCTCAAATTCCCTGTAAATGTAACTTTTCCTATTCTAAAAATGTTCTGTAGTTCCTCAGCTCAGGGGTCATTCACATATCACCCTGGATCTTGAAACCTTTACCTCTTCAACCTCTTGCCAAATCCCCATCTGTGGTAAGCTGATTAATGACCCTTAAAAACTGTTATCTTCTCATGTCTGAAAACTCTAAAGGTTACTCTGTATAGAAAAAAGGTTTTTGTAGATAAGATTAAATTAAGAATCTTGAGATGGAGCAATTATCCTGGATTATTAATCAGGGCTCTAAATGCAATCACAGAACCCTTATAAGAGAGGACCAAAGGGAGATTTGATATAGACAGAAGTGAAGAAGGCAATATGACCACTTAGGCAGAGATTGCAATAGTGTGGCCATAAGCCAAGGAATGATGGCAGCCGGTAGAAGCCAGAAGAGGCAAGGATCAGATTCTTCCCTAAAGTATTCAGAAGCTGGCCAAGCACAGTGGCTCATGTCTTTAATCCCAGAACTCTGGGAGGCTGAGGCAGGAGGATTACTTGAGCTCAGGAGTTCGAGACCAGCCTGAGCAAGAGTGAGACCCATATCTACTGGAAATAGAAACATTAGCTGGGCATGGTGGCATATGCCTGTAGTCTCAGCTACTCAGGAGGCTGAGGCAGGAGGATCGCTTGAGCCCAGGAGTTGGAGGTAGCAGTAAGCTACGATGACCTCAGCCAATGCACTCTATCTAGGGTGACAGAACGAGACTTTGTCTCAAGTTGGTCTCAAAAAAAAAAAAAAAACAAAACCAGAAAAGAAGCCTTGCAGTACTACTTATAGCTTAATCTCTGCCCAGTGAAACTGATTTCACACTTCAGCCTCCAGAACTCTATGAGATTAAAGGTGTGCTTTTTAAAGTCACTCAGTTTGTCATAATTTGTCACAGCAGCCTAAGAAACTAATACACTGTCCCTCCTATCACATCAAATAAAATTCTAGCTGGAATTCTGAAAGACTATGGCAGCCTCTTCCTAAACTCCCAACCCACCCCTCGTCCCACCACTTCACTAAGAAGTCATCTTAAGACTCTACAAAACTCAGCATTTTCTTTCCAGTGAGAAATCAAGGGATGCACTGTCTTCTGTCATGAATGCTCCCTTGCATCCTGAGCCACTTATGGTACGAAAGGAACACTCTCAGCTGGTGAAGACTGTTGGAGTTAAATGAGTTGTACAATATGAACTGGAGTCCCCCAAATGGAATGATTTAGACAAATTTCTCTTTGATGGAGTGAGGATAGATCTGATTCTTTCTTCATTGAGATTCTTTCATTTTCCTTTCTACAGTGAGTTGTTGTACATTATGTGTCTTAGTAGATTTTCTTAAGAAACATTGAATGGAAATGTGAAGAATTGCATCTCTTAGGGTTTCCTTTCCTCTCCTTTCAACCTATGTTCTTGGCTTAAAAAATGTTTTTTTTTTTGGAAATTTGGTACCCCTATTCTTACTGGGAAACAAAACAAAACAACTTTAAAGCAAAGGACTCTCAGTCAGACTTTCTACAGCATTAAGAAAAACATTAAATGAGATTCATAGATTAAAGATTTTATAAACTATATATTCAGTTATTTAAGCTTAAACGTATATTGCAGCTTCAACAACAGAACTTTATTCCTTTGTGGTTCTGGAGGGTAGAAGTCTAAGATTAAGACATGAGCAGGATCGGTTCTGGTGAGGCCTCTCTCCCTGGCTTGCAGATGGCTGCTATCTGACTGTATTATAACATATATTCTTGAATATGTTTTAAAAGAAGCAAGTTAAGAAAAAATAATTTTGTTCATATTTCTAATTTTTTTTACTGTTGGCTGAGAAATTTTTCTTTCCAATATAGGCTAATATGCTGCTGATTTTGTCACTTTTTATAATTAACTGCCCACAGATAATTCTGATGAGTGAATTTATCCAGTTGGCATTAGATGAAAAATTGTAGTGAAAAAGGCTACTTTAAATTGGTGGGCATTGAATTAAAGAGCTATTTCTCAGAGATCATCACTGATTGAGGAAGATCTATAGTTAAGTATCAACTAACCCATTGAAATATTCCTTAATCTCGAATAATGTCTAAAAGAGAATATAGTTCTTCATGTCTTTGATCTATATCATGTACTGACTACAAATACTACGATTTCTATGTCTAAATAACATTAGCTTTGCATTAACTAAAGCAGCAAAAAGATTTTGCCGTAATGCCACTAAACAGTGCATGATAAATTGCTAAAACGGCTGACAGGGTGAATTTATCAGTTAATTGAAAATAAGGGGAACTTACGGCTGTAACTGGCATATCTATATAGATCTCTAGCATTCTAGAGATAGTTCTAATAGGTATAGTTCTAATTCCTATCTCTACAGCCATTATTCTTTCAGTTATTGCCATAAATCTTTTATGTATTTACTATATTATGGTGTGCTTGTGTGTGTTTATGTGTATGCCTGTGTTTTAATTAGTAAGTAGAATGAAGGAGTAAATTAGAAATTTCTAGTCTGGATGTAATATATGTAAAAATGAAAAAAACAATGAACTAGCAGGAAGTAAAGGAGGTGACACAAAGAAAGATTAAGCCAGCCAATATTAAGCTATTTCAGTGAAAGAAATGGGGATTGATGGGTTCATTTTTGATCTGAGCACTGGTTATAAACATATGCTCCTTAAAAAAATATACCAAACTGTATCCTTACAATTTTTGCACTTTTCTGAACATGTTACATGTTTAAAAATTCACTTAGAAATATGAAGAAGAAATGAAGTGTCAAATGATTCAAGTGCATGCAATGAAGAAAAAGGGAAATCAATTTAAAAATGAGTACCGGGGAATATTGAAATCCTATTTTTCTTATACATTTGAGAATGTGTCATTTTTTTTTACGAAAAACATTTTACATCTTACTTAACTCAATTGCTATGTTCTCTTTCTGTTTCTTAGGAATATTTTATTGGTTTGGATCAGTTACAATGAATGTATCATTGTATCAATAATGAGTTAACATAGCACTATATTCTTATTTTAAAATTCTGAATAAATTTTAAAGTCTAATAGTCTAAACTATCAAGAGTTAATTTCAAAAGCATCTTTCAATTAGGTAGGCAACACAAGAAGCTTTTTATACTCTCTTTATGTACACAGCTTGGAACAATAAAGGAGTTTCATTCTTTTTCTGGCATTAAGCAATTTTAAGTAAAACAAGGATCTTTTGGAAAGGAAGGAAGGAAGGAAGAGAAGGAGGGAGGGAAGGAGGGAGGGAGGGAGGGAAAGAGGAGAGGAAACATGAAAACAGATTGAGGGTTTAGGGTATGGTACAGTTTCCAAAGAAAAGGAATGTGGAATTTTTGTATCAATAATAATGAACTTCAATAGTGTTTTTATAAACTTGTATTCACATTTCCCACTTTGTTTTTGTACATTTAAAAATGTAGCCACTTCCCTAAATAACAAAGGTCAAATTATATAGTTTCATTAATAGCCACATTTTTAGAAAATAAATTTTATATGGAAATGTTTGAAGTCAGGAGTTCTTAGTCCTGCAGGGAGTTGAGACACAGCAATATTCAAAGGTATAGTAAGATTCTTCAGGGACCTTTTCTTAAGAAGGAAAATTCAAGTACACTGGAAATCTTAGTGTTAGCTGTCAGGCACCTTTACAAGGGGAGATATATAAAGATCTAATGTGAAAAATGAAGAGGGAGAGAGGGTGGATAGCTTATATCTGGGATGTAAGTGGAATGAAAGAAATGGAAGAATGGGAGTAAACTTTCATTAGAATAAATGGATAAAAGCACTTCCAAGAATGGGTCAGTATAATAATATTAAATCACTAGAGGAGCTGCAAGTGGAGAATGGGAAGGATGTAGATAAAATGGGAGCATCTTCATTTATGAAAAAGTGTAGGCTGACAAATTATAAAAAATATTGACCTGAATTCTGCTCTGGTACTTTAGGTCTGCTTCCCTCAAGGATAATTTGGGTCCTTATCAGTCTTCATATTCTTGTAAAAGAAAATAATAAATCAGTTAGCATGATAGACATTGATTCAGAAATTTCAAGACTCTCTAGGCACACTCAAATTTTCTTCTTATTCAAGGGTTGTTAATTTTGCCTGGTAAAATATATTATTTGAAAAAATATTTTAACACTTGTTAACCTTTTTTTAAAAATCATGCAGTCATTTACTCAATAAAAATATAAATTATGTACCAGGATTATCTAAGATACTATGACAGTGAATAAAAGTAAATAGTCTTAAAACACATCCTGAAGGATTTAACTAGTCTGGAAGGTGGGACTATGGCATGGAAAAAATCACTGTTAAGCAGAGTCTTAAAGCATAATGTGTTAACGAGAAAAACTGTGAGTGTGTTTTGAAAGATGGTAAAGATGCTCTAGGCAGAGGCAAAGGAGCATGAAAAGGCTGGCCAGGCATATTATACAAGGAGAGACACATTTGAGAAGCTGAAGGAAGGAAGTACAGAGGTGCTGGGAAGCGTAATGCAAGCGGCAGCCCCAATGAGGTAAAGCCAGAGAATCAGAAAATAAGTCTTTTTTTTTAAAGCCTTTATTCCACATACAGTTGAAATGCACTGGAATAAACAGGAGATGGCATGATAACATTTATGTTTTGGAATGTACACCAGCTGCAAGTAAGAAAAGTGGATTGGAAAGTTGACTCCTACAAAGCTACTGAAGTAGTCCAAATGAGAGATAATGGTAGTTCAGTCTGCAATGGAGACAGTTGGATGGATATAATTTAGCAAATTCTAGAAGAACATAAATAGTAAAGTCTTAATACTGTTTTATGTAAGTTGAGTGAGAAAGACATTGAATAGCTCATAGCTTTCTGGCTTATGTGTCTGCATATATTCCTGAGACATTCAGGAAATGGTAACACTGGAATAATTAATATCAGATTTGATGTGCAAATCTTTTCATTAAGTTCAGGGATAATGACATGAATATGCTTTGAAACATCCCAGTAGAGATGAAAAATAAATAGAACGGAGGGCAGATTTTGTTTACCATACGCTATAGCATGAATGGTATGTGGGCCAACAGAGAATGACATTGCTTATAGCGTGAGAAGAGAGCTTAGGCTCAAGCCTTGAGGAATTTTTTTTTATTTATTTTATTTATTTTTTTTTTTGAGACAGAGTCTCACTCTGTTGCCCAGGCTAGAGTGAGTGCCGTGGCGTCAGCCTAACTCACAGCAACCTCAAACTCCTGGGCTCAAGCAATCCTTCTGCCTCAGCCTCCTGAGTAGCTGGGACCACAGGCATGTGCCACCATGCCTGCCTAATTTTTTCTGTATGTTTTTTTTTAGTTGGCCAATTAATTTCTTTCTATTTATAGTAGAGACGGGGTCTCGCTCTTTCTCAGGCTCGTCTCGAACTCCTGACCTTGAGTGATCCGCCCGCCTGGGCCTCCCAGAGTGCTAGGATTACAGGCGTGAGCCACCGCGCCTGGCCTGCCTTAAGGCATTTTAACTAGAAAAGTAGCAGAGAAAAAAGGGCAGTATGGTCATAAAATGCAAAATATGAATCTTTCTAAAAACAAAAAGTTAGCAGCAATTTTGGATGCTAGGAATTTCAGTTAAGGATTATAAAAAGGTTAACTGCATTTAGAAAAGGCTCTGTATAGATGAAGTGATTTCAGAGTGTCATCGTCTACCTGAGAGGGATGGGAGATAACAGAAATAGTGAAGGTAATGTCTCACGAAGTTTAGCTATGAATGGAGGGAGAATATGGCTGTGATTGGGGGAAAGTGAGGTGAAAGGATCCTTTATAAAAAAAGGGATAAAATTGAGAGAGAGGTTGACTATGTAAGGAAGCCTGAATAATTAGTACTTTAAAAGTCATGAGGAGGGATATAATGGAATCCAAGCCACAGATAGGGACCTTAGAGAAGATAGAAGATAATCTAAATATTTGTACTATTCAGCACGAATTCCTCTTAACCAGACTCTTATGCTCTGGTCATGGTTTATATTGTTTTACTAATTGACTGAGATAATGTGCCAATGCTAAAATAATAGGTAAAAATATATCACTAACTCCCATCCCCCTTATACCATAATAGTATGACACTTGTCATAGAGTTACACAATTGAAATACTGCATAATAAGCATTACACAGGACATCATTTAATCTTACCAGCTCATTAAAAATGCAGTAGAGATCTACAGCTTCAGTTCCACGTGTGAGGGAACCAACTTCCCTAAACTTAATATCTTTGAGTAAGATGTTCACTGAGCTTGTGCAATTCACTATTGATTTTGTTGAAGTATCTCAAGAGCCTAGAATGGTGCCTTGCACATGGTAAGTCTTCAATAAATTCTTGTTAAATAAATGAATAAGGCATGTGCCAGTATTGGAGAGCTAGATTGCTGTCATAGTTGGGACTGAGTAAGACAGACGTAAAAAGCTAAACATTGAGAATCATTGTCAAAATAAGAAAGCACAAAGCACAAAGTAATTCTACGTTGTCACAATTTTTTCTTATTATTGGCATTGACAGCCACTGAAGAATACTTTTATAATCTTTTTAAGGTTTAAAAACATAAATAAGTGTTTTACATTAGAAATATTGTATTTATGCCTATTAGCTAAGACATGAATGTTTGAAGCAAAGATCTGTAACAACACTGTGTGTTGCAAGTAGATTTGACTGTAGTTTGGTAATTTGATTATCTATTTCTCATTGGGAAATGCTGTATTTGTCATTACAAACTCACCTTAATATACTTTGGATTATAATTGTTTCCAGAGTTAAAAGTTAGGGTCATAAAAACAAATTAATAAAAAATTCTTGAATCAGAAAGCTGCTTAAAATGGTCACTTGCTGGCGTCCAAATTTACAAAACCAAACCATACCCATAGATGACCTAGTTAGAATAATATTGAAACAGCAGCAATATTTCCTAGAAGTTAGTAGCAACTTGCAAATAGTAGATTGCGATGCCTGGGGCAAACGTCAATTTTAGATATGCTAATTCTCTAACACATTTTTACCAAGGGAGTCACAATAACAGAAAAGTGACATCTTTTCTTCAAAATCTAGCAAAGAAATAAAATTGACAGATGTAGCAGAGATTCCAGCGTCGAGTGGGCATTCAAACAATCAGACCATATGCTCAGATCATGCACTAAAAATGAGTACTATGTCACAAACCACAACCTAAGTAGTATTATAAGTTAGTGCTTTGACGTAATAAAATAAACTTAAAACATGCAATAAGAGTCACCATCAATTGAGAGGTGTTTTATAAGTAATAAAAGTTAAAGTACCAAAATTAATTCCTGAGTGGTTGAATTCTGGATCTATATTCAAATCTGTTTAAAGATATTCCCAATTTAGCATCACTCTCTCTTGCATTCTAATATATTCCTTATGAAGGGAAATGACAAAAGGATGAGCAGGGATTTCTGCAATTTCTGCACCGTCATTTGTATGTCTTATCATTCCACAGCTTTGGTAAGTGGTCATTTCAGATCGGTTAATTATTGTAGCAATTACAGCTTATGGCATTTTTAGAATTATACTTAATTTATACAGTTTATGTCATCATAACCTAGGTTGTCCTTAGTGTGTTTAAACTTTAGCTATCATGTATATAATGTATTATTAGACATATATTTTTGGAATATCTACTACATACTTTTCACTGTTCTAGGATCTGGGGATAAATCCCTGCCCTTGTGGAGTTTGTATTTTAGGGGAAAAATCAAAATGTTTGAATAAAATAATTTGTATATTTAAATATATGTAAGAAAATGATCATTTCAAAGAAAGAAAAATGGAAAAAATGCCACGATAAAGAGGCTATAGCATGATGGAGAGTGAGAAGAGTTGCTCTTTTAAACAGGGACTCAAGATAATCCTCTTTTAGAAAAGGATATTTTAGCAGAGACTTGAAGGAAATAGGGATGGGGTCTTCTGAGAGGAAAAAAAAATCATGTACAGAGAAAAGTCATCAAAAAAGCCCCGAAAGAGGGATTTTCCTTGACATGATCAAGGAACAAGAAGATAAATGTGGCTGGAAATTTATGACATTTCAGAAACAGTTGGCTAGTTTACCTTTAAATTTGAAAAGTGGCTTAAAAATAAAACATAAAAATAGAGATAAAAACGCGCTCAAAAAACAAAAATGTAGATCAAACAAAAAGAAATCAGCATCAATGTCAAAAGTTTAATCAGGACAAAAAAAACAAGCACTATTAGGCATCTACCCAAAAGAGCAAAAGACATTTTATAATAAAGACATCTGCACCCGAATGTTTACAGCAGCAAAATTCACTATTGCAAAGATGTGGAAACAACCCAAGTGCCCGTCAATTCATGAGTGGATTATTAAAATTTGGTATATGTATACAGTGAAATACTACTCAATAATAAGAAATGACAGTGACCTAGCACCTCTTATATTTTCCTGGATAGAGCTTGAGCTCATTATCCAAAGTGAGGTATCACAAGATCGGAAAAATAGGCTTCACATGTACTCGCCATCAAATTGGCACTGACTGATCAACAGTATGGTGCTCACATGGTAGTAATATTCTCCAGGGATTAGGGGGTTGGGGGGGCTAAACTCACAACTAATGGACACAGTGAGCATTGTAGAGGGGAAGGTCATGCCTCCAATCCTCACTTGGGTGAGGCCAAGACATAAAATGTAACCAAAATGTTTGCACCCTCATAATATCCTGAAATAAATAAATAAATAAATAACTAAACAAGAAAAAAAGCACTTAATTAAAATCATAGATACAATAAAAGTATCAAATATGTAAAATATATGATTAATTTTAGCATCAAAACTTCCAGTAGGTATTAAAGAAAAAAGTATATTTTATTACATAATGTAATAATTTAATTTACTTCTTCCACATCAGAAGAGATTAAGTGGAGAATACATTTAAAAATATAGAAGATCTAAGTAATTTAATGAATAAAGCAGGTATAATTTATACACATAACTCATATGCTGTGAAAACAGTGAATATACATTATCTTAAAATATCTATGAAACACTAACAACTACAAAATGTCTATATTCAAAAGCAAATAATATTACAATAAATTACCAAAAAATGGAAATATATCAGGCATCATTATCTAATCACAATTGGTTACACAAAAATTCACTGTAAAGCAAATAATCCATCAGGAAATTAAGCAAACAAATGAAACTTTTAGTACTTGATTTGGAGAAGAAACCAAACTAAAACAGAATATTATTAAATAATAAAAATGGAAACATAACAAATTGTTAGTGTTGCTTAAAAAAATATTTATATCCTCCTATCCTTATATTACTAAAAATAGAATGTTAAAATTAATAAACTACTCATAAAACACAAGAAAATAAATAATAAGTAACTTAATAAAAAGAAAGGAATATAAGGGAATCGAAAAAGGATAAGAGTAGAATTTACTGAATTAGCAGAGAATTATAGAACTTATAAATATAACACAAGTGGATTGTTTTCAACAACTTTAAATAAATTAAGGGAATTCTTATTGAATTGTACATATGAAATAATGATGAAGTAAAAATAGCTTCAGTACAGCTAAAATGAAAAGAATTAGAAGAAATGATTTCTCTAAACTTTTGCAAAAAAGAAAAGAGATGCATTATTCTCTAGAAGGCTGATGATCTCCAAACTGACCTGTGAAGATATTTCTATCACTGCTGTTGTTCAAAATATAATAGTTATCAAAGCCATATGCAACTAAAAGAAATATGATTTGCAAGGGAAAAAAATACTTATTGTTTATTGATCATGTGATAATTTAAATAGAAAATTTAAGAAAATCCTAATAAATTAATAATTTAAAAGCATGGAGAGCAAAAGATTCCCTAAACAAGACCTTTCAATATCACAAAATATAAAGCAAAAAGAAAGAAGAGGGATATGACTATGATGAAATTTAGTATTGTTTTCTATGAAGAACATCACAAACTAAGACAAAGAATGGATATTGGATTAGGAGAAAATATCTGCAATATATCTAATTTTTTAAGAAAATCATATTTAGAATACCCAAGAAATCAGATATATGGACAAGGAAAAAAGAACACAAAAGAAAAAGCCCTAAATGCATAAGATTTTTAATAATTTTCTAATTTAAGAAACTGCCATTGAAATAGTTTGCAGTTTAAAATATTAAAAGTTAAAAAAAGCTCTGACATTATTTATAAGATGACTTACTACAAAGTTTCTACATACAAACATGTATTATACAAAACAAACTTCCTATTATAAGAAACCTAATAGAGAAAATAAGAAGACAAGTATAAGTCAATAATTTAAAGAAAAAACACCTCAAATATCTATTAAATACTTCAGGGTATGTAGAACCTTAATATTGAAGTCAGATACCTTCTTATACGGATTATCAAAAAAAAAAAAAAAAAAACTAGAAAGCTCGGTAATATCAAGGCACTCTCTTATGCTGCAGTTGAGATGTTAATTGGTGAAGCCCTTTTTGAAGCATAATCAAATAGTACTTACTGCATTTCATGTGCACATGCTCTGTATTCTTGTAATTTGGAAATCAAGGGAAACCTGTGAACAAATGTACAAGGAGTTATATAAGAAGTTCCTGGTAATGTTATTTGTTGCAACAAAGTTAAAGGCAATGAAGGTGTCCATCACAAGGGAAATGAAGTATGAGCTATATCTATATGTTGCAATATGACTAGATCACTGAAACAATGTTTGAACCAAAATGGCTTTATTTTAGACTAGATGCTCTTCCCTGAGACACAATATAACTCCTTATCTTTCTTCCTTCAATTTTTTTCTTAAATATCCCCTTTACAGTGAGGCCATCCTAGCTACCACACTTAAAATACCAAGTCCCCGGAAACATAGAATTTCCTAGCTTCATCCTCCTTCCCTGCTTTATGGGTCTCCCTAGTGCTCACTATCAACTGTAACGTTATATATTTAAATGATGTACTGTGTCGTCCTTTTTTAATCTGTACTGTGCTATGGTTTGTCCATTGTAAGTGTTTAATAAATGTTTGCTGGTCATTTATTTTCCTAAAATCTATTTGATCTGACATTAACATTGCTACATCACTTTTTCAACAATTTTTAAATTAGTCTTTGTCTAGTATATTTTCTCCACTTACTAGGTTTCAACTTTTCTGCATTATTAGTTCAAATATGCATTTTCTAATCAGATATTGATTTTTAGTGCAATCAGATTCATGGCATTTGTTTGCTTAATATTTATCTTTCTTGCTATATGATAAGAAACTTTAGAGATGTTGGTGATGTGTATTGTGTTTACTTTTGTCCAGTGCCTGGTATCATTTCTGGCATACAATTGGAGCTTATTAATGTGTTAGTTGAATAAAGTTGATAAATGATTTTTTTTCAACATATAGAACTGGGTAACAACTTACAATGAAGATAGTGTAAGATATGAATTCAAAATAACATGAACTGAATCTTTTACAGCAAAACTAAACATTATTTTTTAAAGTTTTCTCTGTGCATATGAATATAAAATTTTGTAATCATAAAATATATAATACTCAATTGGATTGAAACAAAATAGAAATTAAATCATTTTAGGGACTTCAGGACTGAGGAAATGTATAATTATACATATTTATTTATGTGATGTTTAGCTATGATGAATTAATTTTTGAAAATAGTAAGCTTTTGAAGGTGAAACTCAATCCATTTTTATGTAAATCTTACTTAATTTTTGTAGTAATATAAATGCATTTCATGAAGCAGTTTACTTTATTACAGTAGCACATCAGTTACTACATGTTAGCAATTTTTCCCCAGAAACAGGTAATGTTGTTAAGTAAAAACATGTTAGAGGTGGGCATTCACTAAGGCATGGGTTGAAAAATAGCATGCTATTTTCTTTTTAAAATTAAATTTTGCTAGCTTAAAAGCACTAATGGCTAAAATCCTACCGAATCATTTTTCACTTTTACCTGTTCTACTTTAAATGATCTTTCTACATGTGAAAAGATTGCATGCATGGATTACGATTCACATTTTGACAAACAGAATTAGATGTATTAGGGTTATTATAATACAAATCACCGAAAAGGCTGATAAAACATAAGCAGCTAAAATCACGAAAAAAATCTCTCTCCCCATGAATCCTTGTGGCTTTACTACTGCGGTAGATAATCACCATGGTAAAAGCTATGGAGACAGAATAAGGATAGAGTAAGTCTTGGAAGATAAATTAAGAAAGTAAAAATCCCATTATTATGGATAATACTATTCAGATTACCATGTCAGAAGGGCTGAATAAATTAAAGAAGTTTCATCTTGCTGAGACTTAAAATAATGATTTACAAAACATTGCATAATACTATTGAATCTTTGGGTTTCTTCAAAGAAAATTCTGATTTAAAGATCTATAAATGTTCCCATATAGGTTAACAAAGATGAAAACAATGCAATATTGTTAATTTTCTTTTTAAAACTCTATTCTTTGTTTCCATAATTTTGGTCTTATATTCATAGTAAGTAAGGCACCTGAACATTTTTCCAGAAATGGAAAAATCTTATTTTATTATTCTCTCTCTCTTCCTTCAAAATCATAGCAGTTCTGACTTAGGTTAGGTGAATGTTAAATAAATTTTCAATTAAATGAGATAATGGGCAATGCCATGGGCTGATAATAGCTTCCCATCCAGTTTGGAATCTATCTAGGATCACTCTACTTTCTTGAGATAAGAAACACATAAATTTTCCTAAGCATAGTGTGTCTTCTGTTCAAGGAAGCTCACCAATACACTAAATGTGGTTTTCAACTATATCAGAAGGAATATTTTTTAGAGGCAAATGTATTCTGATTAGGGTGAAGGGTGGAGAGCTGGGCCATCCATTATAGAGACTCATATCCTGGGAACATGTCCTTTCTATCATGTAAGAACCTAAAGACTATTGTATATAATTATTTCTAAAGAGAAAACCTTAGGCCACAATATTGAGACATATTACATAAGTATATATTAAATAAATACATAGGCCAGTGCACATATTTGCAAATTCTTTCTTTCTTTGTTTCCCTTCATCTCTCAACTCATTCTATCCAATCACATGCCTACCCCATTTTTACAGATTAAATAAAGAAAATTAAGGAAGTAATTGGTAGGAGATTCTCTTTGGTGTCTTTCCACATACTTTACAAACCACATACAGTCGGCCAGATCTTTAATCCACTTTCCTTCAGGTATACCTTCTTTGCACCTTCCTAGTTAGGTATGATGGCTTGTAATATTGAGAAATCTGTATTACTTGTAATTTACTGGATATTTTAGAAGACTAATATGCTAATACCATGGATACAAAACAGCAGACAGAAAGAATAAGGGAGAGCTATGTTCAACAACATGAATGGAATTCTAAGGTATATTTTTCCATAAAAAATATTTTAAAACTCTTATAGCAAAAAATCTATGCTATTAAATGATATACTAACACTCCCCAACACACACATATAAACATATCACACTCTCCCCCACTACATAAACACATACATTTTTACTGGCATATATGTCTATATAAATACTAGAAAAAGAATAGTGGTTAGCTGGTGACAGTAAGATTAGAATTAGAGAGGAGAAAGATGCTAAAAGAGGACTCTGGTCCCACCTGTTTAGTTTGTTATTGATTTTTTACAACAAATAAAATGTATCCATGCCCTACTTACATAATTTTCAACAGAAATAGAAGAAAGTAATAAAGCGATTGAGGGAAGCAAGAAGAAAAGAGAGATTAGGTCAAAATGGATCCACTCAAAATATTCAGATATATTCAGACTTAATCCCCTACTCAGTTCCCAGACCTCTGATCAGGTTTGTTTTTTTTTTTTCTGGAAAGGCTGGGGTAAAAAAAGAAAAGGAAGTGTATCTTCTGGGAAAGGTAAACATGGGAGAAAGTTTTATGCTACTGATATCAGGTACTGCCTAACAAAATGTCACAACCAGATTGCCCAGACTAGAACACAGTCGTGATGTTTCGTCAGTTGGCTTATTGCGTACAACCAGATTTGAATGCCATATTTTAAAATGTGAACAGGAAGTCAAAGATCACTAGACATTTAGCCACTTGAGAAACCATCTATTATGAAAAATAGAAATAAAAAGCAAATAAAGAACAATTTGGAGAAAACTGAGTTTATGAAAGGAAAATAAAACTTCAAAAAATAGATATTAAATAACCAAAAAGACCACAGAAGTCATTTTTTCTGTAAGTACAAACAAGTTATTATTTTCAAAATTCAAAGAATGAAAGAAAAATTGTGATTTCAACCTAAAATATGACAGCAACAGTGAAAACCTCAGTGGGTATGAAAATTAACGTTATAGAAATTGTCTAGAAACTAGAGGGAAAGAACAAAGAAACAAAAATAGATAAAAATATTAAAAAGTAAAATTTAGAGGAAAAATTCATAAAGTAAAACATCCCAATAAAAGGAGTTAAAGAGAGAACATAGATAATGGAGAGGAAGTTATCATCAAAAAAATAAATCAAAGAAATGTCTCAGAGAAAAGAGCATGCATTTCTACAGTGGAAGAACTGCACAGTGTATGAATATAGACACTCATGGAACACACCACTGGTAATTTCATAACACTGAGGACAAAAAGATGAATCTAAATCTTTCTGAAGAGGAAAACTATTTCATATAACAGATGAAAATTCATAATGCTATCGTATTTTTTCAAAAGCAACACTAGAAACTGGAAGACAATGGAGCAAAACTATAAAACTATTGCATTTTTTTTTTTCAAATCTAAAATTCTATTTTAAACCAATTTCTAACAATAGTTGTTAGGATGGACAGTTTCAGGCATCCAGGTGTCAACAAAATTGACTTCTTTCCCAGAAGCTGCTGAAATAAGTGCCCCCACTGACTTTCCCCTACCCCACCCCTCACTCTATGAAGGAGAAAACAAAAGATAGAAGTGTGATCTAAGAATAGGAATACTACATGGGACAGAGTCTAAGGAAATGCCCATGATTACGTTGATAAAGACCCCAGGTTGACCGCATAGAATGCATAGAGAACAATAAATCCAGATTAGGGAAGTCAGAAAACCCCGTGAAAGATTTGAACACGTTGAAAAAGATATAAAAACTTCAGGAGTATATAGAGATAAATTAGTGACTTATATATTAGAATCAAAATCATTATTTTGTAAATCATGTATGTATTTATTTAACAAATATATACTGAATATCCATTAGATTTTAGTGTACTATAAAATACTTTCAGAGGACTTAAGTTGTAATCAATTCTCACTAGAAATTATTGTCTGAATAATAATTCTTCTAATTGCTAGCTGTGTGAGATGAGCCAGTTACTTAAACTCTGAGTATCTTTTTAAAAAAATTTATGAAATGGGGATAATGATTTCTTTTTTTGGACTATTTTGAAGATTAAAGTATAACATTTATTTGCTATTATTCTTCTATTGCTCTTTGTCACAAACATCCACATATCCCATTTAAAGTGAATGTAGTGTGTTTTGACTGCCTGTAAGTACAGATACTCCTTGACTTATGATGGGGTTACTTCCCAAAAGACCCATCAGAAAATAAAAATATAAGTCAAAAATTCATTTTATATACCTAACCTATTGAACATCACAGCTTAGTCTAGCCTACCACAAGCATTCTGAGGACACTTAAATTAGTCTTACAGTTGGGCAAAATCATCTAACAGACAGCCTATTTTATAATAAAGTGTTGAATAGCTCATGTAATCTGTTGAATACTGTATTTAAGGTGAAAAGCAGAATGTTTGTACCATTAGAACCATACTCCAAGTATAGTTTCTACTAATTGCATTTCATTTTCATGCTATGCTAAAGTCAAAAAATCATAAGTCAAACCATCATAGGAGACCAACATTAAGATTGCTAGCATTGTTGAGAAATACCAAAATGCAGTATTATTGAATTTAAGACATGCAATGCAAATAAATAAATTAATAATGAAGCTTCTTTAGGCATTTTAAATGTAATTTTATTTTAGACAAATTTTTATGCAACCTTTTTGTTACATATGTTTTATGCAAAGCATGTCTCCATGAAACTTTAGAACTTAATTAGAAATTTGAATTGTTTATGAATTTATCATATCTGTAAATTAAATGAAATGTAGAAAATTTCTATGGAGTAGAAATAGTAGAGTACCTTGTAAATATTGAAAAATTATAGTGTGATGTTAAACAATATGGCTATGGACAACAATTTGAGATGAAATTAAAACCAAGGTTATAAGCCCTTGTATTCATTAAACAACTTCTAGAAAGTTTGGGATCAAACATTGGTTTTAATCTCTGTAAATCTGATTAGACCCAGACCATATAATGAATGTAACATATTTGGATTTTGCAATCTTTAAAGTTCCAACTCGTCACTGTTCAAGATATCATGATTTTCTTAGCATTTCTTTGATTCTTCTACTCAGTTAAACTTGTAAATAAAAGTTGTGGTACACATTTACAATCAAAGTGAGAGGAAATATTTCTATAATTTAATTCAGTTCTTGAGACAATTATCAATTTATGAGTTACACCTAAAAAATCACCTTAAATAAATAAAATATTTAAAGACTAAAAACGTTGACCAATAAGTATCTTCTTACATCTTAAGGATGACTTCAATAGCATTCCTAAAGATTAACTGCAGGCTCACTTTGCTTTATGTAGAACTGTATTTCTGACAAGCTATATATAAATCATACCCTATTTTCTCATTGACTACAAAATAAATTCCAAGAGACTTTGTCATCACGTGCAATTTATTCTTAGAAGGCTGTCATTCTTAAAACTTATTTTTGAGTTCTTCTTAAGTACTAGGCAGAGGTTGAGGTCACAAACATAAAAAATCAATTCTAACTTAGTTAAGCAGAAATGAGTTTATTAAAAGGAAATTGGTTAATGTCCAGCAATGTGGAGGCCTGGAAAACCAGGCTCAGAATATGAACAAGAATAAAAAAATCCAGGGAGCAGTGAGGCTCATAGCTGATATCACAGCACAGAACTGTCATCAAGGGTGACATTGGCACAGCTTCTCTCAATGCCCTGCAAACTGAACTGGATTTTTCTGCTTCTATTGCCAGCTGTCCCTGCTTCCTTGGTTCAATAGTTTGTTATTCAATTTTGGATACTTCAAGAATAATGCATATTTCTAAAGGACAAAAACCTAGGAAAAGAATGTCTAGCATTTTGGGCTTTTATAGTAGAAGACTATTCTGCATAACATCAAGATACTTATATTAAGATAGCCCCAAATGTACCAAGGGAGTTTAAGTATTGGCAATCAAAGGATGTCAACTGTTAACACTATCTTGATCCCAGAATTTGACATCAGTAATGAATGATTTATAGATTAACACATGTCCCAAGAGAGCATAATAAAAAGAAAACCTGAATTGCTATTAATTTAAAGCTTATTTTCATGTGAATAAACTTATTTTAATTTTTTGTCTTGACTTTTTTCAAATGTTTTATCTGTTTAATAATAAACATACCCATACTTTAACATTATTGCTATGAGACAGGCAGTTTTGTTCTGACCCTTTGTTGATCTGTCTCTCCAGCTGACAACCTACACGTATATAAGCCCAAATGTTTTACACACTCACATCGTATTGACTGCTCTACAATTACTACCTCTATTCATCCATGTGGTTCCAGTGACAGGTGTAGGCTGCTCTCATTCCCCAATGGGTTGATCCAATAGCTAACCAAAGCTGGGGCAATGAGAATTATTCCACAAGATTTGTTTTCTTACAGCACGGAGGGAGAAAAAGTCCTTCATTATTATATGAGGCTCTGACCCGTCAGTGATGACTGTGGATCCTGCCAAATGGTCTGAAATGAGACAGAATATATGCATGCATGAGGTGTGCCCTCCGGAGAAAAGCAGATAGATGAATAAAATAAGTTTTGGTGGCATCCTAATCAATTTGTTCCTCTTCTACTTACTGTTTAGTTTTCAGCCATTTTTTCAATTACAAGTGATATCCTAATATTCTTCCAATAAATTCTCCTTCATGCCAAAACAAGTTCTATTGATTTTTCTGCCACTTGCAACTCAAATTGCTATGACTATCACTTACAATGAATAACACTCAAAGCACCTTTTTCACTGAAGGTTTTTAGGTGGAAAATCTTGTTTTTCCATCTTCCTTTTTCTATTTGGTGTAGATCTTTCTGCTCCATTCCCCAGATGGGGATGGTATTAATAGGAAACTTTTTTCTGTGTCTTTTTCCTCCTTTATTTGAACTATTCAAGGAAAGAAATACGGTAAAAATATGACAAGTTGAACAAGCAATATTTACTTGGGTTGTGCTTACTGTCCCTAAAAGCATAAAAAAAAGTTCTCTCTCATTTGCTTGGGATCAGTGTCTTGAATCTACGGAAAAAATAAAAGGTTCTTTCTACTCTTTCCATATTGGTAGTTACAAGGCAGGCTTGGAAGCCTGTCTTCCTACTGTTTTTCCTGAAATGAAGTTTGTGAAGTCGGCTGGGTTATGGTTCATGGAATCTGTTAAGTGAAAGGGAAAAATTCACTTTGGTCCAGGGAAACTTCCCAGATTGCGTTAGATCTCAACTATATTATGTAGTTTAGCCATATAAGGAAGCCCTTTACTTGTAAGGACATTAAACCCCTGGTGATGAGGCTTATACCTTGATCCCGAATCTTACATCTAAAGGCTAATGCTTAGAACCAGGTGGATAGAGGATTGATTAATTGGCATGTCTGATAACACAACAACATCAGAGAGGGGTCTTTATTTAATCAGTTTAATATAGACCCACAGATATTCAGCATTTTGTCATGTGTTTTGATATATTCTTCTCCTTTATTGCAAATAAGATATTCGCTAATTAAAAAAAAAAGAAAAAAGCTATTCTTTTTCTACATTTTATATGCTAAGAAATACAGCATTTATTTACTCAGTCACTCATCAGAGATTCAACAAATGTCTTCTGAACAACAACAGTAATGCCAGGTCCTTTGTGCAGTGCTAGGAAACATAAAACATACACCCCTGCCCTCGGTGTGTTTAGGACAGTAGCTTATAAACTTTGATCAGACATCTTCTATTTTATCAGAGATTTCTTTCTCTAAGATACTGGGAGAGAGTATTATACACAGTAACTGTGAAAATGTATATTTATGTTAGCAAGTATCTCTCTATGGGTATGAAATATCTTTTATAATATGTTGTACTGTAAGAACACAGACTGTCTGGTAGGCATTTGGCTTGCATCTTTTCTCTAGAATAAACTAGATTTGTGTATTGCACGAATCATTTAAGCTCTATGTGCTTTGGTTTTTCATCCATAAAATGGGAGTAGATTTTTTTGTGCAGATTAAATAAGCAAGTGTATCTAAGTGTAAATGTCAATCTAGACACATGTTATATAAAATAACATAATGTGGTGGTGATTGCCTACCCAGGCTATGCATTCTCAACGGAGTGACATGACTCCCAAGTGAGTAAGAACTGGTTCTTCAGGGTAAAAAAATCGTATTATTTTTATAGATAATGAATAAGTATGAATATAGTGTACACATAAAGATAAACAGTTTATCTGTAGCATTATGATTTCACAGAGGAAGCAATAGAAAAAATGTTTCATATTATTTATCCAGAGTGATTAAAAAAATGTTGAGAAACACCGACCTGGGCAATAATATGGCTTTTCCCGCAAAGACCTATAAGACCATGTGAGTGTTAATTCTACCAGGTTCCATTTCTAATATTTTTGAAGCCATTTATAATCAAACATTCTTACCTATAGGTTATGGTGGAGATGAAATGAAATAATGTCTATCCAAATACTTTTAAGTGTACAAAGTGCTATGAATTATCAGATGTTATGATTGACTTTTTTTCCCTAATGGCTAAGAAGAAAATACAGTTCTTGAAGAGAATATTTAAAAATCCTACTATCTGAGAAAGATGAGATTCCCAACGCCTTTACAAAAGGAGACAATGATGGTAACCACTTTGAAATGTGGTTCTCCTACCTGACAGATTTAGGTATATTATTAAATACATTCTAAAAGAAGGTTGCCTCTTCTCAACTCAGGAAAATAGTAAAGGAAGCAATTCTGCAATTCTCTTTTCTTGTAAGGGCATCAGTTCTTATCTCTCAGGTCCTATACCCATTCTCCACTCTTCAAATTTCACACAGTCTCTTTGAATGATGAAATGTATCGTGTTATCTAGAAGTGCTTGAACATTCTTCTCTCTCCTACTGAGTTTTATGTACTTTAGTTTATTTATTCACTCTCCACTCAAGAGACTATATTGAAGAACAAATATCAGCTGGACTCTGTCCTACGTACTAAACATACAATAGTCACTAGGACAAAAATTCCTAACTATTAATATATAGTGCTAACAATATTAAATTTTACCTTGGCCAGTTGTTCCTGGAAAAAAAAAAGCAACAGTTAAGAAATCCTCTCACCCTTTCACGTTTCAAGAAAAGGTTACTACAAGATGTAATCGTTCCTCATGTGACTTACATAAGATTCATGGATGCCTTTATTGTGTAGCTGTGACAAGGCCAGACACAGGTCCTCCAAACTTCCGTTTATTCATTCATGAATATTAGATGAACTGCTTGTAGCCACTGACCAATCTGGACAAAGTACATACTGTGTTGACTTGACCAACTTTAGTTAAATTTCCCTCCTTCTACAGGTCCCTGAACTTGGATTCATCCTCGGCCAGAGGTAGCCTACAACCAATCCTTTAGGACCCTTTGGACAAAAGGCTGACCATGGAATGACACAATCTCTCTTCTATCATTCTATCAAACAACCTTTTCACTCCATTTACTGGTATCCAGTTCTTTCAAGACGTGTTTACTATTCCCTATAAATGAAAAACCCTTTCTGACTAACCTTTCAAATGTGTGCAGTTTGCAGATGCTTGATGGTCAAAGTATTGTCCTTACTGAAATCATTTTCCTTCCATTGTCACAGTAGTCCCTTTCCTTCCTCTCGCAGTAATATTTTTGAGTTTCTACTAACCTCTATCTGGATTTTTTTTTCCAATTTGACAATGCTTGTACACAAATAGATGCTAATTATTGTGCATGATGTGAACTTATACAATATCTTATCCTGGGCATAAAGTTCATAATATTCTTCTGAAACTAAAAACAGTTGGCTAATATCTTACTCTAATTTTATTTCTCATATCTATTCCTAACAGGTGACACCTGGCCATTTGACATAGATGGGAAGCAATGTATATTTTATTTCATGGTTAATGTTATCAGATTGCAATGGTTATTGAGAATTCAACATTGAATGTTCCAACCCAGGATGCATTCTCAGGAAGAAATAATGCTCTCACTATCAATGTTTTTGTGGATATGGTTAGCTGCTGGAGACTCACATGTAACTTATTTATACCATCCTTTGTAAACCTCAATCCAGTTTTTCCCCAGATTATTTTGTTCATTTCCATTACACTTTTTACCCTTTCATCTAATTGTCTGATTCCCATTCCCTACACAAAAGGACTTTTTCCCCCTTTTGACCTATTAGCTATGTAAATCTACCAGTAAGAATCAATTGGGATTGGGAATTTACACCTGAAATCCATTTTTGTGTTAAAGCCAGTGGGAGCAAGGAAGGGAAATTGATGCGATAGGAAAGAAAAAGTACAGAAGGGTGATGATTTCACTAATTAGAAAAGAGCTAAATTCTAGATCTCCTTCTTAGTTTATTCTTTTGCAATTTTTTGGAATTCTTTTTTTTTCCCCCAAAGAAAATGAAGTATTTGAAGAATATAAACAACCATTTGTAAAGGAGATAGGATGTTTTCATGTTCTTTCATCTATCTGTATGTTAAGATAACCAGGATGCAATAAGCTAGTAAATACAAACCAAGTGAACGATATGTGAAAAGTACCTGGTACACAATTCCTTTTTCTTTAATGAAGGTAAGGATTGATGTCTTACAATTTTTCAATGAAGCACACATGTGTTTCCGTGAACTTCTCTCTCATTCTGGATCTTACCTTCCTTCAACATGAAAAATGGAATGGCAGCAATAAACTTTTTTTTTTCTTTTTCGAGATTTGCAAAACATCTGAGAATAGGGAACCATCTGCTACTATCATGTAAACAGGCCAAAAGGACTGGGCAGGGGAGAAAAAGTCTGGCATCACAGCCACATCTGCTGGCCCAGATCTCCACTAGGCTCCTGCCCCAGAGGTGTGGAGGACCCGGGGACACCAATTTTGGCAAGCATTTTATGGGCATGCTGGTGTTCTGCAGAAAAACAAGGAACAGCTGCAGGGAGCAGGGGTGGTACAGCAGGTTGCGAAATGAGATATGGGCTTATGTCAGAGTCATTAAGCTTTTCTGATAAATGGGCTACAAATTAATTGCTGGTTCCACTAATTAATTTATTTGAGTTGCTGAAATCCTCAGGCCTGGCTGCGGCTGTTAGAAGAGCAGAGTGATACTTCAACATAGAGAGTATTAATTTTCCCATCAAATAAAGCATTTGGATTTGGGCTTACTTGCTGGTGGAGTTTTTCAAAACACATCAACAATAAAAATATTAAATGATTCAAAAATACTTTTAATGCTTAGAAATATTTCAGTAGTGATTTTTGGAATCTAAAGAGTAATCAGAGTGAAAATTCCTCATAGACTGCTATTGGATGACCTGTGGAATGCTCCAAATGCCATCAACAGGCCTATGTGGAATTGTTGTCATTGGTATAATTGGCTAAGTATATATTTCTGACCCAATGGGGAAGCTGAGCCATCTAAACGATAAGATTAAGAGAAGGATATAGATAAAAGTGTGCATCTGCTTCAGAAATAAATTCTGATGTTGTAACCAGGCCCCATGAACAAATTTCAACGACCGCTATATGTTTTTTATAATCCTCTCCCTTACTAGCTACTTGACATTTTGTGTTATTTCTCAGAAATGATGGATTTTTTCAAGATAAAAGAATTGAAATTCTGAAGGCCCCAGGGCAGACATCCAGATGCCAAGATGAACCATCCCCCCCCATCCTGCCCCAAGGCACATGGCCCCTCCTTAAAAAGCCCATGATCTCCATTAGTCAGAGAAATGGATTTGAGGCAGCTTCTCCCATTCTCCTGAAAAGATGTCTTATTAAAAATTCCTTTCTTCCTTGACAATCCTTGTCATCTCCATAATTGGATCATTACACAAAGAGCAACTGGACCTAGACCAAAACCCCCTTGTGGTTTCAACAACAATATTTTCATATGTATTTATATATATATGCAAACACACATGTGTAGATATATGTATATGTATATATATATACATGTATATATGTACACATATGCACACATCTTTTTTCTTTTTTAAAATGAAAATTTTTTCTTAAGAGAAAAAATAATTTTATCCAATATGAATCAGTATGTTAGGGAAAGCTCAGTACTTGTCCCCAAGGCCAAATCAGTGAGAACAAGGAATGAAGACAAGTGGTTTGAGGAAAGGGAAAGAGAAGTTTATTAATTTGCCAGCAAATGAGGAAAGCAGCACACTAGCATCTCTAGGATTGCCAGCCTGTCTTTAAGCAAAAAAACAGGGCTTTTTAAAAGGGGGGTTTCTGGCAATGGAGCTTGGGTCTATGTGACCAATCACATGTCATGGCTTCAGGCTATTGTCCAGATCCTTGTCCAGACAATTCTGTTGAGCCATCTCCCATTGTTTAAGATGCTATAAAGTGAAACAACAAAGGACATTTTCTGTACCTTTGATTACTGACCTTGGCAGGAATGCAGGTTTTAATTCCCAAAAAGGGTGGGAGGCTTTAAAGAAACAACTTGTAAAACATTTTGTTGCCCTTTTTCAGACCTTTACCTCTGTTACAAATATATGAATATCTTACTGGATTGGTATGACATAAAGGAAAATAAAAGTGTGCATATTTTATAAACATAAACAAAAATACCCTAAATATAGTTGCTTAAAATAACTGTCATTATAAGCATATCCTTTAAAATATATTTTTTATCATTTCATTTTTGTCTTGATAATTTAATTAGAAAAATGATACATTTTTCTTTAAAGTATCAAGTGTAGAAACAGAGCAGGAATTGAAAGTCCCTGTAACCTCACCTTTCCATAGAGATAACCATAAATTACCATGTTTTATTAAATAAATATGGAATTATAATTTACATACATTTTCTCTATATATACACAATTATATGTGTTACATACCATGATTTGTTTTTTTTCACCTAGTAGTATTTTAAGCATCTTTTCATGTTATGTCATTTAGTTATCTTTCTTTCTTTTTAATGGCTTTTAAAATGCTTCATTTTATAGATAACCAAAATATTTTTGATTAGTACCCATAAATGGATATTTAGGTAGTTTCCAACATTTTACTGTTATAATTTTTCATTAATAATATTAGTACATAACATCTTTATATATCTGTGTGCTATTTCTGTTGAATAAATTGCTAGAAGTAGAATATTCTGTCAAAAATATGTACATGCTTAATTAGTTAAAACTAATAGTTTTAACCAGTTAAACAGAAAAGTGGAAAAGTAATAAAGCAAAAGCAGTTAAAATAGGAAAAGAAATATTTTCTATAATTAAATTCATATCTCTCATTCAGTTTTTTATAGACATTCTTAATTTATTAATTATAATTAACTTTCCCTGTATACTTACTTCCCTTAAGGATATGTTATATCATTATCTATTAAATACTCCAGAATGAATGAGGTACCATCATTTGAAGGTGAGTGTGTGTTACATGCCATAGAGGATCAAAAGGGTGAGCTCTAGGTAAAGGTTTAGAATAATTATTATGTATACCAATGAGGAGATTGGAGAAATTAAAATATATTTCCAACATCTAAATTATTGACTACATTTTTATTAGGTTTTAGTGAACAAGAAATACGTGATTTTAAACAAAAAATGAATCTGGCTAGGCTCAGCTCTAAAAAAAATACTAAAAATAATTTACAACTGCAAATAATCAGTCCTGAAATAATGTGTTAGCCTCATAGGAGAACTAACAATTAGTCTGGAAGAAATGAGTGGAAACAGAAGTATTTCTTATTTATGTGTTAACATGAATAGTTGTCCATCACTCTCTTGTTTGTACATGGAAGCATGTCTATCTGGATTTCCTAAACATTTAAATAAAATATTAAAAGTACTCAAAAATCATATCAATAACAGGTAGCTTGGGGAACTTTTTGTAATCACATGTAAGATTGGTACAACCAGAGACTCCTTTAAGGTCATCTATTTGATAGAGAAAGAGTTCATCGTTCTTTCTGGTATAGCCATGTTCTTTGTCCTTCTTTTGTTCTCGATAGCTAGTTATTGGACAACAGCCATCAAAACCCAAATTGACTAATTATTCACAAGTCAGGAGGCACGAATGCTTTTTAGAAGGTTTGTAAGTTGACTGCTCTATTCCCTAATCAAAAGCAGCTGGATGAAATTTTCCCAGGGGACATTAACTCCTAAATTTGCCAAAGTAGCACCTGGAGACTTAACAAATTAGCCTCTGCATTTTTCAAGCAGTGCATTGTTTTCAATCTCATCTGTCATTTAAATGATCTAAAACTCTATGCCCTTGTGTTGAAAGTTGATAAATATGAAAAAGTATCTGAAAAAATTTCTTGCACACAGATAAAAGTAATAACATTCCAGTATATGGCTCGCGGAAAAGGACAGTGTTCTCTTTGTGACTCTTACTTAGTGACTCTATATCTTAGCTCTAGATATATAGCTAAAAGTGTTATTTACCTAACATGTCTCTTCAATTGTGTGCTCAAAAATCTTTTAATCTCATAAACAGTAGTATAATGTAGTTACTTTGACATCAAATTTGAACCAGGTTCAAATTTCAGGCCTATAAATTATTAGTTATATAGCTTTGAACAAGTTATTTAACCTCAGTGTTTCTTAGTTTTCTTATTTATAAACAATTGCACTTGGGCCTACAAATGAGCTGAAAAAAAATCCCGTTTTATTCAATATGACATATAAATAATAATATTCTTAATTTGGAAGTTGAGCTCAAACAAATAACCATTGTCTAAAGCAATTTATTCATTTCTTTTAAGAAATAACATTAAATTTTCTTCTAAGTCTTAATTTATTTGCTGAGTACATAACATGTCTTTAAATAAATGATTTTGATCACACAATACATCAGATTCTTCAGTTTTAGTATATTAGAAGAAACACACAAATTTAAAAACTAGTCTATCCAACCTATATAGCCTTTCTGAATTCAACTTTTTAATCTGTATTGCTAGTGTTCCCCATTTATAGAGCTTAACACATTCTTTTACATATAATAATAAAATATGCAATCTTTGCTATGCAATTAGCGCTCTATGTATTTCATATTTATTAATTCACTTTATGAGGTTAGTTACCATTACTATTCCTGTTTTCCAGATGAGAAAACAGGAACATAAAGGTTTTGAAACTTATTCAAATTTAAAGTTAGCACATGTTAAAGTCATGATTTGTTCATAGGTGGATTATCTCCCCGGCATATGCCATTAACCATCATGCTGTATTGCCTACTATTTCTCACTGAAGTTTAGAGAATCATATTTTTAGCAAGTTAAAACATATTATTTACTACTGAAATCACATTTTTCAGTGATTTTAACCTTCCTATTTTTGCTGGAAGTATCTATTCGTATGTTCTTTTTATTTGAACTGAGAAACAAATGAAATAATTAAATATTCCCAATTGAATTACCTTATCATAAGTCTTTTTAAAAACTGTAAATAATTCATTTAAAAGGCTATAGGAATAAGAAGAACTTTAAACTCATTATTCTTGACAAAGGCAGGGTTTCAGAAAATGTATTCCATGAAACATTAATTCCACTAAAGGGTTTGATTAGAATTTCCAGGTAGAATAAATTTTGGTCATTTCTGTCCCTTGATTGAAGATCATAATGCAGATTACTAAATTTTCAAATTAAAATCTTTGAGAAATCTTGAAGTAGAAAAAAATCCAATCCAACATTTTCTAAACGTGGTTGATGAGAAAACTCTTAATAAATTAGTATCCTGCTTTTTAGTGTTCTGTAGAATATATTTTGGGAAATGCTAATTTAGGTAACCCATCTTTATAGGAGCATTTGTATGCTTTAACGTATGGTTTGTATTCTATTTCAATATGTTAAAGACCCCAAAACTCGGAAGAATTTTCTATTTCCACTTTTTAGCCTGTATTTTAAATGAAAAGTTGCAATAATAATCATGAGCCCTTGAGATAATCACACATAAGCTATTATTTGCTGATTATAGTGTCCCATCAGATATGCAAACATACACGGTCCAATATAAGCAAAATGAGGACCATTTTATGGCATCATGATGCATACTGGAAAACAGATAAAGGAAGTTTTATGAAAGAAGTTTGCTGGAAATTGAAAAAAATTAAAATACACCTTGGATACTCAACAGTTCCCAATAATGTATATAGTCATAAGCAAAATCCACCAAAAAACACCCTACCTCTATTGCCCTCCAAAAAAAAAAAAGTGATAATGTTTTCTGAAAAACAGTGATCAGTCTCTGACTTGTGCATACAAGGAGTTCAACAAATATTTGTTTAGTAAATTAAAGGAAGAATAAAACAGGCTGTGAAGCTGAAATGTGTCACTGTTGAGCAACTACAAAGTCCACAAACAACAGGGCTATCTTTATTTTCACTCAGTGTGGGACAGCCTATTAATCTTTCCAGTGTTTTCTGCCTGTGGAGTTTTAATCATAACCAGTAATATCATCTCATTATAAGAATCCCATTGGTATATAAAGCCTGGAGGAAAAACTTACACTTGTTCTTCTTTTGTAAAAGAAATATTACAAAAAAAATTTGTAAAATATTTTTATAAAATATCCTCTACCTGTCAAGGCATTTTTCTTATTCAATATGATTGCCCTTTTATTTCACATTGCTGATATGCTGCTTTTTGAAATTATCTCCTTGCTTTCAAGGGCATGTTTTTTTTTTTCATACTTCTTCAGATTTTACTCTGTTTTCTTCAAATACTTCACTACAGGCCAATACATTCCCCCTCTTCCCTATTTTTCATTTTCTTATACTCTTCTCACTCTATCTTGCTCCTTTTCATTGTCATAATTCCAGTTTTTCACTTAAAGAAAGTGGTTTGCAAATGTTTCTCTTAAGCTAGGCATGATTTTAACAAAATGTTGAGTCTGACATTTTTAACTTCTGCAGATTTTTTTCTACTTAAATATCATACTGACAATTGAACACGTACAGGAAAGAATTCCTCTTCTATTCTAAAGCCACCTTCATTCACTTCCACCCTTGCCCTAGAGCCCAGCTGGCTCTTTCCAAGGAATTCCCATCTTATCTTCTAGAAGCTGTGGCTATTTCTAAGTAGAAGTAATAGTTCTAGGAATTGAATTGTTGCATTCTCAACCTGCTCACCTGAGCTAGTCATTATAGAGGCAGAGTCAATTTAAGCTCTAGCCGACCCACTTGGAGAGGTCTGAGCACTAACACTTACCTACTTTCTTTCTATAGGCAACTGCTGTGAACAACGTGTGTTCAGTTAAAAAGATGATATCTCAAAGCCTTGCTATGCTTGGTCACACTTAAAATATTAGTAAATATAGTCAATGATATTTTAAAAGACTTGAAAAATGTCACTTAATCTTCTATCCTACCTCTACCTTCTGGAATTTCTAGAATCACTTTTTATGTTCTTTCAACCTTCCTGGACTAGCTAAAATGTAGGTCTTCCTAAAGGATGATACTCTCACTACATTTCCTTTGAGTATATGCTGTTCATTCTCCTATAACTCATGGGCTTGATGGGGGACATGGAGTACCCAGGTATACTTCAGGGTATCACTACTTTCTCTATGTTAAAAAATAAAAAAGAGTCCACTTCTATGAGTCTACTTCTATGAAGAGAGTGATCACTCTCTTAATAATGACAAATTTTCTCTACTTCGGACACACACGCCAAAGACCAGCACCTGGGGTTTATAATGTTCCAATATAAAATAGATAAGCAAATCAATGAATAAATAAAAGTTGAACATTTGACCATAGCCTCATGTCTTTCCAGTGTGGGGGCAAAGACAAAACTTCCCCTTTACTGAAAAATCATCCCATAATAAAGCAGATTAATAAAAGAAAAGCTATCAAATTTGTTTAACATATATACACGGGAACCCCCAGAAAATGAGGATTCAACTCCCCAACAGGGTTCAAGAGCTTATATGCCTTTCTGGTAAAATGGATTATGGGAGGGGGAAAAGAAGAATTCTGTAAATGGACAACATAGGACCACCCGGGAGGATGAATGGGTAGAGAAAAAAGATTGGCTTGTAAATAGATCCCTTTGGAATTTACATAAGTTTGAAAGATGGGACATTATCTTCTTAAGGAGTCTGTTTAGGTATGGTTACACCTCTTGTTTTATAGGAAGGGGAAGGAAAGGACAATTGTTCTCCCAGGTTGGTCCAGATCTCAGGCAGATAAAGAAATTTCAAAGATTCTGGGAGAGTCAATGGTGATGATGTCAGTCCAGACTGTTAAAATGTCTATTTGGGGGTAAAAATATTTCTAATTTCTTGCACCAGGCATCAAAACTTACATCTACTTAAAGCCAATTTGACAGCATATTGCTAGGTTAAGGTATCCAAAAATGTGTATCTTTCACTTGGAATTCCATTGTCATCATAACTTGTAATTTCTTTACTAATATATTTCCTTTCATAAATTAAGCCTATTTGATTTTTACTTAATTTTTTCTACTTAAGAATTCACTGTGCATCTCTTAAACCGATTTCTTGTCAATAAGCTTATTTTCTTCTCTTGTTTTCTTCTGACACACCCAACTCACAAAACTTTAATTCTTGATCAAACCAACTCCCACCTTCTTTCTCTCATCTAGATCCCATTCTTCTCCAAAATCATCAAATTTAAGCATAATCAGATTCTTAACTCTTTTTTAAAAAGTCTTATTTTGTGAACCATTAATACCTTCAGTGACTTCATTAACTTTCTTTTTCCCTTTCATATCCACATTCTCTATCCCTATATATTTATTAGATATAATACACACTGGAAAAGATGTATGTGTGTGTGTGTGTGTATCATGTTGATGACATTTTATAATTAGCTAGTTACTCTCTTTCTTTGTCACTCTTTGGAGACTATGAGATCTTCCAAAGCAACAACTAGGGGACCTATTCATTTTTCTCTCTTCAATACTTATAAGAATGCCTGGAACACAGGAAGGACCTAATACCATTGTTGAAATAATTAATATGTGATTTAATAAATATGTGTTGAGGCAATGCAATCAACTTACGGCCATTCCTTTCCTTCATTATTATGTCTAGTATATGTTCTCTTTTTAATTCTATTTTTTATCATCTATTATTACTTATCTTCCTTTGAGCTTAATCTGGAAGTACTCTGAGATAAGTAAAATGTCTCTTAAGGACCCTTGTAATTTGACATAGTTTGGATGATAGTGTATTGTTCTCTTTTCTTTGAGTGAACTTTGTGGGAGACTTGTCAAATCCATCTTGTTCAAGTATAATCGTGATATTACTGGCTTTACCGCAGGCAGATTCTCAATCAGTATTATAACAGTACAAGGAAAAGCACAAGAAAAGTCCTGTTAAGGTTCATGTACCCTAGAGTGAAACCAGGCCTTTTTAATTCCAAATTCTCTGCTTCCAGGACTAAAGCATAAAAATTAGATGTTATATTTTTCCACAACTACCACTATTCATTTTTCCTACAATTATGACCCTTACCTACATATAAAGCCAAAATACTAGTACAGCATTCCAGTTCTTCAATGATACAACTTCTTCCCTAGTTGAATACAGCATATCAGCCAAGCCAAACTAATCTCTGAGCTCCCTGTGCTCTTCTGTGCCTGGCTATGTCTGCACCTGTTATTTTTCTTCCCAGGAATATTACCTCCCACTCCTTTGGCACTTACTGAATTATTTCTACTCGTCCTTCAAAGCTCAGTTGAAATATTAACTCATCAGAGAAACCACTACTGCTATATTCTAGTAGAGTTGAATTTCTTTCTCTAAATGTCTTTGCATTTTTTTCTACAGCATCATAATGATATAATTATTAGTGGATTCATGTTTTGTTTTATTATGTTTTCTTCTTTGAGTTTTCATGAATCTCTGAAATTCTGGAGGGTAGATGTTATTCCATTCATTGTGGTATTCTTTGCAAAGAATCAAGCAAATAGAAATCATATTGACAAATGAAACCAGTAGTCTGTATAGTTAGCCTGGACATGGAGAACTAAAACTATACCTTGCTGTCTAAATCAACCTGATTTTGCTATCACACTGTCATTATTAACAAGACTTGCCCAAGCCAATGGCTTGATTGTTCATTATAGGAACTTGCTAAAAAAAACTCATCAACTCTTCAATGGAAAACATCAACAGATGTTTTTACCCTAAAATTGTTTTTGATGCAAAATCTTTTGCTTCAAAATCTTATCCTTATTGTTTCCACCAAGTATCATGATCCTTTTGCAGTCCTAATCAAGATTTTCTATCGAAAGACTCATCTTAAACCAAACTTCCAATTTGCAGTAAATTCTTACCTTTTATTTCCACCTCCATGACACTGCCAAAATTACCTCTGTCTCATTCTCCAGTGGTAATCAATAGGTTCAGATTTGTCTTATCAATGAGCTGTTCGTTATTTGAATTACAATAAATTTAATATCACATTTATTTTTCAAAAAAAAAGTAAGTTAAGTAAAATTTCAGAGTATTTATAATACAGCTTGTTAAAAACTTAGGTATTTAATTTTTTGATGGTATTTTAGGCCCATAAATTGGGATCATTCATAAGCAAAATTCAGTCAGTGATCTTGTATACATAACCAGTACTGGTTGCTAAAAGCTAATATGTGGCCAACAATTATTTAGGAGGAAAACAACATTATCAGATACCTGCGGTTGGCTTCGTACTTTGCACAAGCTAGCTCCTTTTGCTTAGATTTTAAAGATCTCAGTTTTTAAAATCAAACTTGTAAATAATTGTAGACTTTTGTACTCATAGTCCTTCTAATTGAGGTTAAATAGTTAATATGCATTGAAAATGTAATCAGGCCCAACACTGATTCATTATCTGGTTCAATGGTTCGTTGGTTCACTCACTCACTTTACAGCCAAAAGCATCATCACAGATCATGGCTGTATTTGCCATCAGGAGCAAAGGATCATACAAAGGTTATGTTCATATCAGCCTTGTATCTCTAAGCCAGGATGACTCACCTACATATTAAGCTTCCCATATTAGAAATGAGCCATCAAAGCGTACCATTATTTGCCATATGAACTCTCTTGTGTAGCCTCCCTTTATCTCTATTTGTCCAAGTCTGGATGTTATCTCTCTATTATTATCAGCAAACAAAATATAAGAGAAGGATTGTGTAAAAAGCCATTTCTTCTGAAGGAGATATCTGAGAAAATTCATGGAAGATGTGGGATTTGAACTGAGCAATGAATATATATGAAATTCTCTAATTTCTTCCTTCATGTATTTTTTCTTGTATCCTGTTTCTCCGCTTTTGGCTCTGTACTTAGCAGCTACAGCTTGAATGTGGCCTGTTAGCTTTCTCTACATGGAGTATGCTAGTCATTCTGACCTAAACCCAGTGACTCAATTTCTAGCTCTTGTCTATCTTCACATTTTGGATTGCCTCTTAGCTAGAAAAACGAATAGGAAATCACACACTCAAGTAATTGAGCACATGGAATGGAATGCCATAGAGAGAGGGGAAGTGGAAGACAGTGGCTTGTTCTCCTCATTTCCCATTTCTAGTCCTTGCAACACATGACCTCTTTATACAGGCTTTCTGCCCTTTGAGATAGACAGGACTGGTGAAAAATTGGAATGACTCTGCCTGGAACATGTCTCAGCTGTACTGGCCATCTGGCAAGACTATTGACCAGGAACTACCACGAGACCCAAAGTAGATTGGGTCTCAGGGCATTATCCTTGCCAGATATATTATGCCAACATGGTATCCCCAAAGCTTGATGAGTGCTCATTCTCTTAAAGTGCCCTTTATCTTATTCATCTGCATCAAATGCAGAGACTGCTCAAAACTGACTTCTTCTTCCTAAAGTTTTTATACCAGGAGCATCTGGGCTTATGCCACATGGATACAGTTCTATGAAAAATCAGAGAATTTGGGTGGTCTCTTAATTGTTATAGGCTCAAATGTTTTACCTTGTTTAAGAAGTATAATACAAATATAATAATAAGAAATATTAGCAAAGTGTCGGCCATATTATAACAAGCACTAAGAAATGACTTTTAATTCACTTGTGTGTAGCAGTGCATGTAAAACATTCAGTATGATTGCCATTTGGGGGCTTTTTTCTCCCTATGTTATTTACCATATTTTGTCATAATTTGGTCACATTTTAAAAATCAGAAATCTGAATTTCAGGATGATGTATGACTTTTACAAGTTAAAACAGAAAACCATAACAGAAATTTAATTCAGGTTTTTAAATCCCTGGGTATTTCTAGAGCCCTGGAGGCATTATTAAAATATGGAATATTTGTGCTCAAAGATGAACATCTGTATTCATGCTCTGTATTTCATTCAATATACTTAAAAATGTAATGTCCAAAGTTCTTAAATAAAAGCATTTATGAATTCATCTGAAATTGCTAAACATTTCACAAAACAAAATCTGAAAAGCATTAATATGCTGCATATATTCATTCTTTGCCTTTAAGGGGTCCAATCTCTATTTAAAGGCTGAATTATTTATTACAGCTTTGCTGTTTGGAACCAGGGATTTTTTTCAAAATTATTCTTATAAGCTATTTTTAGTCAGATGTGGAAATATTCAGGGCTACAACAAACCTTTCACTATTAACTACCCTGATTGAGAGAAAAAAGGACTTAGACGGCTTGAACTAACAATAATTTTGTTTAGGCAAACATTAAGAGTCCAAATGGTTTGAAAATGCATATGTGTTCCTTGAGTAGTTTTCTACAAGATAAATCAGGTAAATGACAAGTCTCTCACCTGTAGGAACATAATACTATTTCTTTTTCTGAATTAAATGACCACTAAAATGCCTAAGAGACCAAACAAATTTGGATGATTTTGCCTAAACACCCGAAAAAGAGAACTCATGGGATCCACATGTATAACCTCAGTGTCATTTAGGGACTGGCACTGTGGTTGTCAAAGAGAGAAAAGTGTAAGAAAAAAATAAAAAATTTGCCATCAAGATGGCCTGGCCTCCATTCAGACTATATATATCAAAGGTTTATTTTCACTCAAAGTCCACTGTGGAGGAGGTAACCTCCTAGAGGGGCTATCCTCCAGGTAGAAACTCATTGGCCCCAGGATGATGGCAACCACAGTTTTGCATCTGTGTCCTTCTAGAATATGTTATCTGCTATATCAACTCAGAAAAGAAAGAGGACATTGACATTTCTCACATCTAACTTTAAATGTATCCATGAGAAAGTGACCCACATCAGTCACTTCCACTCACGACCAGGAAATAGTAATATGACCTTGCCTAACTATAAAAGAGGCAAGAAATGGTAATCCTCCTGTGTGCCTGGAATGAGAGAAGCCAGTAAGGTTCTCTCTAGCACTAGCTGTGTGACCAAGAAACATTTATATAACTCTCATAGTCTCTGTTTTCTTATCTATAAAATGGGAATTCTAGAAATTACTCCATGAGTTTGTTGTGAGTTCAAATTAAATTAATGTATACAAATAACTAGTCTGTGCCCTGGCACAAGCACAAATTTAAGAAATGATAATTTTCTTCCTCCTTTTCTGGCCCTCAGCAACTCTATCATAGTTTATTACTTTACATATTTCAAAATGATGCTTCCACTGTGAAGTTCCATTATTTTCTCTCATTTTTTCTCATACATATTGCATTTTTTAAAAAGTGTTTTCAACTAAAACAATCTATTTCTCTAAGAAAAACACAAGTAAAATTACTATTAATAATTTAATAAGACATTTTAAATTATTGGTTCACTTAGCCATAGATTTTATCTTTAGATAACAAATATAAATATTATAGTGTCATTAAATTGGAGATCCAGTTGGAGTCTCTGGTCATTCTTTGTTGGTCTAACTAAATTTCTAGGTAAAATATTAAGACAAGTGGCATTTATTTTGAGATTACTGTATCTTCCTAAATACTAGTAAATCACTACCAGTGGAGTATATTTCCTTAAATTTTTCCCTTAATAAAGAGCCTGCTTTTTTTCCCCTGACTCTTCGTACATTTGATTTTCTGTTCCAGGGTGGCAGAAGACCCTCCTCAATGGTTTTTCAAAATTGTTCATGAATTTAACAAGAACTAAAGATGAAGGATTTTAACATTTATTAAGTCTTTATCACATACCAAATTATGCTTATAATTTTGCATAAGCTAACTTATTAACCATCTTAGGCAGCAGCTATTATTATATTATTCCCATTTTCAAGATGAGGAAATAGAGATAAAAGGAAGTTTAAATAACATGGCTATGTCATAATGCTCATAAATGCAGATAGGAGAGATCTGATTTCAGGATGAATTCCGTGCTCTTTCTACCACACTGCAGTTTGTGTTTCTTAAGTGGCCTTGCCCAAAGAAAAGTAACCTCTCTCCTGTCTTCATGGCAGGAAATAGTTTTACAACTGGGAGAGAGGCCCTCACCCAAATTAGGCTCCTACCCTTCCACAGAGACTGGAAAATAGGGGTGCAATCTGCCTTGAGGATTGCATTTCAAAGGGAAGGCTCTCAGTCCTTGAGAAAGGCATTCTTAGGTTGTCAAACTGGCAAGAGGTCTTTTTAAAAGATTTACATCTCAAGGGGCAGAGAATTCACAATTATAAGTTTCCTAAATTAAATGATGTAAGAAAAGGGAAAGGAGGGGTTACACAGAGACATGTAAAGGTCATTGGAAGTCCAAAAGGCCGGGTGGTGGTGGAGGCGAGAGCTCTGCCCTCATGAATGGGATTAGTGCCCTTATAAAAAAGACTCCAGAGAACTACATAGCTCCTTCCACCATGTGAGGATGCAGTGAGAACATGATTTCTATGAACCATATGATGATTCTTACCAGACACTGAAACTGCCAGCACCTTGATCTTGGACTTCCCAACTCCAGAACTGTTAGAAATAAATTTCTGTTGTTTATAAGCCGCCCAGTTTATGGTATTTTTTGTTATAATAGTCCTAATGGACTAAGACAATGTGCCATATCAATATACAGAACATCCGAGATTGCAGTCCACTGCCAATGCTTTGGAAAGGGAAACAATTAAAATAAGGTTTATTCAAAATAACAAGATTAGAGAATCTTTTATGCAAGTATGTGTACATACTGAAAAAATTGCAGGCTTTTGTAGCACCATAAAGTCCATTTTTTAAAATAAAAGTTTATTAAGTCATTCAGGCTTATATTCAGACAAAGGTTTATAATTATAGTAGAGGCAAATTTCCTGAATTCCTAATTCAAAGCACTTACCACACTTTTAGAAACAGTAGTCTAGAACTATTCTTTCCCAAGATATTGGATAGGCAGAGAAACATACAATCACGCATCCAGTTAAATGAAATAGGTTATATATAGCATCTAGTACCAGACATTAATGAGAACAGTTTGTTAGCTAGTCACTATTGGTCTATTAACACACTCATTCATTTATGTAAACTGCTAGAAACATATGGCACCAGGCTTGTGGTGGAGATAAAATCAAATCTCCACCTTCTTTTACAGAAAAAAAAAAAATCATTCTACTTCTGGAATGTCTCTTCATCTGTTTTGTTGCTAGATAGCATTCTTGTTTATTGGTTTTCCACTTTTGACACCATGTCCAGTTTTGTCAAATAAACTCTTACCTGAAACTCTAATCTATAAAGCAGAACAAAATAGTATTTTGTTGATATAAATTATCTCAAGTTTAATTCAGTTGTAGTTTCTAATTTCTTTCTTTTTTTTTTTTTTTTGAGACAGAGTCTCACTCTGTTGCCCAGGCTGTAGAGTGCCATGGCATCAGCCTGGCTCACAGCAACCTCAAACTCCTGGGCTCAAGCAATCCTTCTGCCTCAGCCTCCCAAGTAGCTGGGACTACAGGCATGCGCCACCATGCCCGGCTAATTTTTTACATATATTTTTAGTTGTCCTATTAATTTCTTTCTATTTATAGTAGAGACGGGGTCTCGCTCTTGCTCAGGCTGGTCTTGAACTCCTGACCTTGAGCTATCCGCCCGCCTCGGCCTCCCAGAGTGCTAGGATTACAGGCGTGAGCCACAGCGCCCGGCCTCTAATTTATTTCTTAATTTTGTCTTTCATGACACAGTGTTGAGAAATTCTTGATTTACACAAATAAATAGTTGCAGATTTTTTTTTTTTTTTTAAAAAAAACAGTTCTATGTGCTATCTTGCTACACTTCCCAATTAAATTCTTCTGGAAGCTTGAAAAGCAGTGATTCATATTTTCTGAATTTGTATCAGTACCTTACCAATACTTCACTAGTACCTGCTTTTTTTAATTGGTTATTATTGAACTGGATAATGTTCTTTTGCTAACTGAGATGTTCTTTAGGAATCTTTCAAAAGTGTCATAAAATTACTTATCTCATTTTTATCTATTAAATGAAAATTCAATATTTTGAAAGTCATTTTTTTCTTTGCTTGTTAAAATAAAGCTTCAAACTTCTATTTTAATGTTGACAGTCTAACTACTTTTAAAAGTAGATAATTTTGTGAATGTGAATTGTATCATTTAGATCAGTAACATTACCAGAGAAATATGCAAACTGTTTCCACAACTTCTAGTGTTTAAGGATTGACATTGTAAAATATCATCTGAAATCCTCTTATTTTAAACTATTTTATTATCTTATATTTTATAATCACTTGAAACATGATGAGAATAGAGTCATCTTAAATTTCTTTCACCTGAAGTGTGAAGTCAGATATTCTCGGTCTTCAAATTAATGTATCAAGTCCATTGAATTCATGTCTTTGAGTCTTTTTCTATGTTCTTATTAGGAAATTGTGCTAATTGCATTTTTGCAGATTGTTGCTCTTTTAACATATTTGTTACAATGTCAATAGAAGTAGTTCAATAAAGTATTCTCTGAGAGTTTATGCTTCTTCATATGTGTTAGGTGGCAGCTTGCTTTCAACAATATTGTAAGTGCATTTTTATAGTTAGATTTAAATTTTATTTACCTAAAATATTTGCTAACATTGAATTTACGCAGCAAAAGCTGACAGTCTTCTTTCAAACTGCATGTGGTTGTGTTTCAATTGATGGGGAATTTCTGAACACTTTATTAAAATTTTATTATATAGAACACATTAAGGATCTGAATAATTTTTATCATCACAAAACATAAAACCCAATAAAAATGTTGTACTGTATAGTCCTGATTTCAAGTGATTTATGTATGAGATTTTCTTTAAATTTTATTTATTTTATTTTAAAAATTCATTTATCTTTAACATTCTATTCTTAATTATTATGGATATACAATAGTTGTACATATTTATGGGTACATGTGATATTTTGATACAAGCATACAATGTGTAATAATCAAATCAGGGTAATCAGGGTATCCATCACCTCAAGCATTTAATTATATTAGGAACATTCCAATTCCACTCATTTAGTTATTTTGGAATATACAATAATTTATCTTTAATTATAGTCAAACTGGTGTGCTACTAAACACTAGACATTATTCCTTCTATCCAACTGTATTTTTGTACCCATTAACCATCCCTTTTCTATCTTCCCTCCCCAGTACCTTTGCCAGCCTCTGGTAACCATCATTTTGCTCTCTAGCTCCATGAGTTCAATTTTATTTTGGGTCCCACATATTTTTGAGAACATGCAATATTTGTCTTACTGAGTCTGGGTTGTTTCACTTATCATAATGTCCTCCAGCTCCATTCATGTTGTTATAAATGACAGGATTTCATTTTTTATGGCTAAATATTTTATTGTGTATACATACAATGCTTTCTTTATCCATTCTCCAGCAGTAGTTACTTGATTGATTACAGTCATTACTAGATTGATTCTGTATCTTGGCTATTGTGAATAGTTCTGCGATAAACACGAAAGTGGAGGTATTTCTTCCATATACTGATTTCTTTTCTTTTGGATGTATACCCAGTAATGGGATTGCTGGAGCATATGATAGTTCTATTTTTAGTTTGGTGAGAAACCCCCATACTGTTTGTCATAGAGGCTATACTAATTTACATTTCCACCAACAGTGTGTGAGTGTTCCCCTTTCTCTATGTCCTTTCAGCATTTATTATCATCTGTTTTTTTGGATAAAATCCATTCTAATAGTGGGGAAATGATAACCTCATTATAGTTTTGATTTTCATTTTCTCTGAAAATTAGTGATGTTGAGCAGTTTTTTATATACATATTGGCCATTTATATGTCTTCCTTTGAAAATGTCTATTCAGAATTTTTGTTCATTATTGAATTATTAATATTTTTTCCTATTGAGTCATTTGGGCTCTTTATTTATGTTGATTATTAATCTCTTGCCAGATGTGTAGATTTCAAATATTTTCTCCCATTCTGTGGGTTGCTCTTCACATTGTTGACTAATTCCTTTGCTGTGCAGAAGATTTTTAGCTAGATGTGATACCATTTATCCATTTTTGCTCTGATTGCCGGGGTTTTGGCTTTTGGGGTCTTACTCAAAAAATATTTGCCCAGAACAACATCCCAGAGTGTTTTCTCAATGTTATCTTCTAGTTCTTTCATAGTTTCATGACTTAGATTTAAATCTTTAATCTATTTTGATTTGATTTTTGTATGAGAGAGAACTAGTTTCATTCCTTAGTATGTGGATATACAGTTTTCCCAGAACCATTTATTGAAGAAACTATCCTTTCCCAAGTGTATGTTCTTGGCACCTTGCTGAACATGAATTTACTGTAAATGCATGGATTTATTTCTGGGTTCTCTATTCTGCTTTATGGATGTATGTGTCTGTTTTTATGCTAATACCATGCTGTTTTGGTTGCTATAGTTTTTTAGTATAACTTGAAGAAGTTAATGTGATGCCTTCTCCAGCTGCTTCTTCTTCTCACTGGTTTTTGTTTGTTTTTTTTTAAGGATTGCTTAAAAGGATTGTTCAAGGATTGCTTTTGCTATTCTGAGTCTATTGTGGTTTCATACAAACTTTAAGATTTTTTTTTTCTATTTCTATGAAAAATGTCATTGGTATTTTGATAGAGATTACATCAAATCTGTAAATTTTGGGGGTATTGTGGATATTTTAACAATAATAATTCTTTCAATCCATGAACATAAAATATCTTTTTATGTGTTTGTGTCCTCTTCAGTTTGTTTCATCAGTGTTTCATAGTTTTAATTATAGGTATTTTTCACTTCTTTGGATAAGTTTTTTTTTTTTTTTTTGGTACAGTATTCTGTATTTGTCTGTGTACTTATTATTACCGGTGAGTTTTATACCTTCAGATGATTTCATGTTGCTTGTTAAGATCTTTTTCTTTCAGATTGAAGAATTTCCTTTAGCTTTTCTTATAAGACAAGTCTGGTATGGAAAAAATTCCTCAGTTTTTGTATATGAAAGTCTTTATTTCACCTTCATGATTGAAGGATAATCTTGGTAGATATAATAATCTAGGTTGAAAGTTTCTTTTTCTTCTTTTCCTGCAACACTTTGAATATGTCATCCTAGTCATAGCTAGACTATTTCACCTGAGAAATCTGGTGCCAGACCTATTACATCTCCTTTATATGTCATCTACTTTTTTCTTGCTGCTTTTAGAATCCTTTCTTTGTCTTTGACCTTTGAGAGTGTGATTTTTATATGCCTTGGGATAGTCTTCAAATTGAATCTGCTTGGTGTTCCTTGACCTTTTTGTACCTGGATATTCATATTAATATTTTTCTCTAGTTTTGGAAAGTTCTCTATTATTATTTCTTCGAACAAACTTCCTACCATATATATCTCTTTACATCCTCTTTAAGGCCAATAACTCTTAGATTTGTCCATTTGAAGTTATCTTCTAGATCTTTTAGAAATGCTTCATTCTTTCGTATTATTTTTTTTCCTCCAACTGTGCATTTTCATTAGCCTGTCTTCAAGCTTATTTATTCTTTCTTCTGTTTGATCAACTCTGCTGTTGAGAAACTCTGATACATTTTTCAGTATGAATTCAAAGGAGATTGAGTGTTGTGACCTGAGCCTATGATCATTGCAGCCATTTCAGCACCAGGGGGAACTCTAAGCCCAGGAACCCTGCAGCTCTTGCAGACTCCCTAAATACAGTCTTGGTGGACTTGGGTCACATAAGAGAGAATTATCTGTTTTACCAAGCAAAGTCTCTCACTCTCTTTTCTCTCTTTACCCCAATGAGAAAGAGTCTCTCTCTGTGCTGGGTTGTCTGAAGTTGGGAAAGGGATGTTGTGACCAAATCTGGCACCACTCTGGTTGTACCTGAAGCTCATTGCCTCCCAGACTAGCACAGTACTGGGTCTCACCCAAGGCCCATGGCCACTATTGCCTGGCTGTCACTGATTCAAATCTCAAGACCACTTAATCAACAGGTTATGAATACTACTGGGACTGGATTCATCCTATCAGGGCAGCAGACTTACTTCTGGCTCAGGATGGGTCTGAAACACCAACCAGGAGCAAATACCTAGAATCGGGGGCTTCAGGAATCTTCCTGGTACTTTATTTTAGTTTGGCTTATCTGGAACCCAAGTTGCAAGATGCAGTCTTCTGTACTCTTCCTTCTCTTTCCCCCAAGCAGAAGGAGTCTCTCCCAGAGCTGCACTGCCTGGTTTGTCACACTGAGTAGAATGCACCCCAAGTCCACTGCCACCAAGACCAGTGCAGTATTAGGGTTTGTCCTAGGACTGCAGTCCTTGTGGCCCAACTGCTACTGGAATTTATTCTGACTTTCAGGTTACTTTAGTTAGTTGGTGGTGAAACCAACTGGGACTTGGGTTCCTCTGACGGCAATGAGAGAAATCTCCTCCGGTATAGGGCTGATCTAAAGTCTACCTCCATGGGTGCTGGCAGAATTCTTCCTGGTATTGTGTTCTGCTGTCACAGGGCAGAACTGAGTTTTGCTCACTTTGCCCTCCATCCCCCAAGCATATAGATTCTCTCTCCATACAGCACTGCCTAGGATTGTGGGAGGGGTGGTACATAGACAATGAAAGACTGTCCTTCCTACCCTCTTCAATGCCTCTTTCCTTGAAATTATGTTCAAACCAGGTATTGTGATTGCTCACCTGATTTTTGGGTTCTTTGAAGGTACTTCCTTGAATGGATAGTTGTTGAATTTGGCATTCTTGCAGGGGGATGATCCCTGGAGATGTTCTAGTTGGCCATCTTGTCCTGTCTTCTTTTGGCTATGGATGAGCTTTTAATAAATTGTTTTATTTTATTTACTTTTATCACTGTGGTTGACATTAGTTAGAGAATTGGTTGGTACTAATATTTGACATTTTATTTTTGAACCTTTATAAAATCTCATCACCTTTATAATATTTTATTTGTTGGAGTAATAGTCAGAATTCTCCAGAGGGACAGAATATCTATCTATCTATACACACACACACACACACACACAAGTTTATTTTATTAGGGAGAATTGACTCACATGATTACAAAGGCAAAGTCTTATGATAGACTGTCTGTAAGCTGGGGAATGAGAAAAGTTGCAGCATGGCTCAGTCCAAGTCCAAAAGCCTCAAAACCAGGGAAGCTGACAGTGTAGCCCTAAGTCTGGGGCTGAAGGCCTGAGAGCCCCTGGGAGGCCACTGGTGCAAGTCTCATAGTCTAAAGGCCAAAGAATGTGGAGTCTGATGACCCAGGGCAGAAGGAAAAAAAGCCTCCTGGCCTCCTGCACCAAAAGAGGGGCAGAAAAGAGAGAGAGAGAGCGTGCACGAGGAGGGGGGGCAGAAATTTAGCAAACTGAATATCCCCTTTCTTCTGCTTACTTTGGTCTAGCTGGCAGCTGATTGGATAGTGCCTGCCCACATTGAGAACATGTCTTCCTCTCCCAGTCCACTGACTCACGAACAGCGCTTCACCAGCTATCTAGATGTCCCTCAATTCAGTCAAGTTGACACCTAATATAACCATCACAGTTGGTTTATTTTCTGCCTTTAATTATGGAACTATTTCTAATTTTAAGGGTAGTTATTCTATCTCACCAGAAATGACTATACATTTTGAATATGTTTATAGATGTATGTGCATATGTAGAGCAAGAAATACTTCAAAATTATAAAGCACTGAATTTTTTTATTTATTGTTATTGGCACAAAAACTCTGCATCTTACCTCTTCTTGTTATTGTAAAACTGACTATTTTTCTATGTTGAAAACTTATTCTAGCAGAAATAATTTAATATTTCCTGGGACATATGAGCATAAAGACATTAAAATTTGAATGAAAATCTAATGAATGGATACAGCTTGTAAATACAGAGAGAAACAAATTAGGTACTTGAAGTAAGGAAAATAATCCACAAAAGGCTTTAGAGGTAGAATTGGGCATATTGTGTTGGGTCAGAAGTGTCAGGGGTTGAGGGTGTGGTAAAAGAGGGGAATAGCCTGTCTATAATGGAAACTTTAGAGGACCAGTAAGTGCTCATGATGATAGAGGGAAAAAGTGGAGCTGGATTATTGAGAATTATAAGTGCCTTTCTGCAGGAGTTTGAATTGTAACATTCAGTTAAGACATTGGCAGTGGAGAGATTTTGAAAGATTTATGGTACAAAATTGATAAACATAAACAAATCGTTTCAAAAGATTAGTCTAGTGTAGAGAAAATAATATATTTTTGGTAGCAATGTGGATTCAGGATGAAAGATGAGATGAAGCCAGAGGTGGGATGACAATATCTTGATCAGAGTGTTGACACAGGGAAAAGAAATAAGGAAAGTGACGAGAGATATTGTCTTAGATTTGCCTTTTTAACACACTGACTGCCACACTAGGAAAAAGAAATGCTTCCTTGGGGTCATGGTGTTTTATAACAAAAATAGAATAAAAACTTTGGAAACAAAATTATCCTTACTAATTTAATGATGAATTCGTTATTTTTATTGTGTTCTCTGTGTGAGTTATATGCAACTTACATGGTGCTAGAATCAGTTTTTACACTGGATGCCACATGAGTTGTATGTGACTCACAACATACTTATTGAATTTGTTGCTGAGAATTGTGTCTTTTGTCATTCTACAGTTTTTTGTTGTGTCTGGAGTGGACCTTGGGTGGTCCTGGACGACAACCTCTGCATAATAACCCCTAAGTATGTGCAACAATGTGATGTTGCCGCAAACTATCATATCATTTCATTCAAAGATCTGCCAGGCAAAGATTCAAGAGGAAATGCACATCAGAAGTTCTGGTACTCACAGAACACAGTATAGCACCTGTGGTGGGCTTGGGCAGGCCAGCTGCAGGGTGACAGGAGGTGGGTGAGATGTGACCATTGGCAGTGAAAACAATGAGCAGAGGTTTCACAGTACACAGGCAGGCTATGGAACTTCTCTGTTAGCCACCAGTTCTACTTTAGTATAGCTTCTGTGACTAGAGCTGTGATCATCTCATTAGTTTATTTCACTTTTTTTGTTCGCAAGAGAAAATGTCTAGAGAAAATGAGCATAAGGAGTTGTTTGTGAATGAAGTTTTGGACATGAGTGATGTAGATGTTGATCTATTTAGTGATGATTCAGAGGAATGCAGTTTCAGTGGAGATAGTGGAGACAGTTCTGATAGTAATTGCAGCCCATCAAGAAAAACTAGAAGGACCTTACATGTAGATCTTTTCAGTGGGGAAGTTTTTTCAAAATCTAGTACTGAAACAATCAAAGCAGTAGTAGCCAATTTCAGTGAGAGAGACTCTTTGTTAGATGTTTCTGGAGAACCTGTAGGACTACTGTAAGTTCTCTGACATGGGGTCCAGTTTCAGGAAGGAACTTGAAGATTTTTGACTTTGTTGAAAGTAACCCTGGTGTTCCAACTGAAACAGCAGTAAATCTACACGAAAAAACACCTTATAATTTTTTTTTCAAATTCTTCATAACAAATGATGTTATTGACAACACAGTGAAAGAAACTAATATCTATGCAAGTCAGACTTTATACAAGTGTAATATCAAAGCCCATTCCCAACTAAAAATGTGTATGATATTGCTTCTCAAGAAATGGAACAATTTTGAGGAGTATTGTTTTGGGTGGGATTTAGCAAGAAGCCAAGACTTCTGGACTATTGGTCAAAAAACATTTTGTATGACAGTTTAGTGAAAAAGCTTATATCACATAAGTGCTTCAAAATGCTTCTGAGAATGTGGCATTTTTCTAACAATGAAGAATGTGCTCCTGGTACCATCTCTTTAAGATCCAGCTACTCCTTAACTGTTTTCTTGAAAGGTTTTAGGTGGCTGTAGATCCAGATAAAGAACTATGTATTGACAAAACAATGGTGCCATTTAATAGATGGTATACATGCTTCATGAGGACCCAGGGTTAAAACTAGCATGAGTTAAATACAACTCAGATGGCAGTTAATGTGTTAAAAACATATCAGCCTATTTTCATGTCACATTTGAATACCCTTCCTACTTGAGAACTTTTTTTTGTATGTGTTAGCAGCAAAAACAAGAAAAAAAATAGTGCACAATACAGGCAGTTTGAAATATGCACTGATTTCATCAAGTTGGGCAAATATACTGTGCTCACTATTCATATGATCAACAAAGACACCAAAAAATGATTGTCTCCAGTGTCCAGATCTCAGGTTATACTTCTAGAGTTCAAAACCTACCTTCTTTTTTCCCCACTGAGAAAAATTCCATTAAAGCTTTGGGTCAGAAGGAAAAGATGAGCTATCAACTTACTAGAGGCAGCTTTTGACAGCTTTTCCATTTGTATATGCATTTCAATCAATTTTAAATCTGAGAGACAATAAAGCAAACCTCTTTCAGCTTTCAATTTGCCTCTGCAGTGATGGGTGCCCTATCTGATGTTTACAGTTCACAGTCTCATAATAATGGATGATTTTAGCACCTTGCTTCTCTCTATATATTTTTCTAACATTTTCAGCAATTTCATTAGTGTTGTTTTTTTTAAGATGACAATTAGAATAAAATGAGAAAGCTCAAGAAGCAGTTTGAAGCATAAGAAAAAAGGAAATGTAATCTAACTTTGAGAAAAGCAGGTTTTTAAAAAATTCTGCTTCTTTCTGACATCTTGACTTATTTTCAACTCCAAAAATTCAGTTCATTTTTCAGGAGCCTTTAGGATTTCTGCAACCATTACACAGAAGAGACATTCTCTAGCACATTTCCTATGAGTGAAGTTATTTCCCCTCACCCTACACATACTCATTCACAAGAATGCCCCTTCATCAAATAACTCCACCTTACTGGTTTATTTAAAATGGCTTCACTTGGATTTATCTGTTTCACCATCCTAATTTTACTGCTGTTTTATAAAAGTAATTAAAAGTGCATGTAAGCTCTATATTGCCTTGTTTTTGTTTTTTTGTTTAATTTAGGTTGACATGGACAAGGATCTGTCCTATTCTCATGCCATTTGGTCAGTAAAGCATTTTGCTTAAAGCAGTCTCTTTCTACACCCCATGGACCATAGGAAGGTACAGCAGTGTTTTTTGGATTTTGCTTCCGGTAGCTTTAGCAATGACCTTCATTCTCTTAGACATTCACTTGTTAATTATGTTAACTCTTAAGTTTCTTAGTCGTTAAAATAGTTCTGATTCATTTAACTGAGTTTCTGCTCATTTCTTTACTTATTATAATGTAGGCATTACATGAATGCAAATTACAAATATCTTACTCATCTTTTTATTAAAACACATAGAATACTTTTTCTGAAATCAAATTTAAATTTAGGGTCTTTCAATCTTGGGCCTTCTCAGAGTTGCTGAGAAATCCTTTTAATATCAATATAAGTAGAAATGATGATGATGATGATGACAATGATGATAGCTAAATCCTCACTGAGGGATTTATATGTGCCAGCCTCTATGTTGTATATGAATTAAATGATTTAATCCATTTAAGGACCCTATCAGACGTGTTATCATCTCATTATGCAGATGAGAAAACTAATGTAAAGAGAGATTAACTAAGTTTTTCAATGTCACAAAACTAATAGGTAGAAGAATTGTGATTTGAACCCCAGCAGTTCACCCAGAGATTCAATCCAGGCTCCATTATTGGGTGCTCACATACCAAATATTTACCATACGTTATCTCAAATACTTAGTAACTCTACAAAGTATACACAGCATTCTTATCTTTGGAGAAGAATCTTACATTGTCCTGGCAACACAGAAATTATGAGGAGATTCAGTTATGTCTGAATCTCAATCACTATATATTTTCAGTGGATGCAGTAATAACAATATGGGCAATTAGGAAAAGCACAAAAATCACAATTGGTAAAGGCTAAAATATAACTTAAGACAATTCAGACATAGCAGTATGAAAATTGTTAAATTACTTTCTCTATACCATTTTCCCAAAACAATACAAATATTGGTTTTTATTGTTCCATTAATGTTATCTTAGTATGAGACAGTTTTAGCTTACTAAATCTATCATTTCTCTTTATACCTATGGTTAAACGTACTATGAAAGTTATTAGTGATGTGGGACAGAAAAGTCCCTCAAATAATGGCAAATACTATGTTAATGAGAATCTGCACTGATAGGGTAAAATTCTCATTTGGTGTCATCTTCCCTTCATGTACTTCTACCAACTGCCCTCTTCTGTAAGTCTCTAATTGGTATGTGTTTTATGTTAAGGAAACAAAACACGTTATAGGGACTAATCTCATTGATATTTTTGTGCCTAGATGATATCTCCTATCAACCCATGGCTTAAGGTTGAAGTACCTAATGGCCACCCAAAGATAACACGTCTTAATTTGTAATTAATATGTAAATTTTACCTTATTTGGATAAACAGTCTTTGCAGATGTAAGTTAACAATCTCAGATGGGAAGAATACCCTGAATTATCTGGAAGAAGATGTAGGAAGAAATTAGAGTGATGTGGTCTCAAGCCAAGGATTGCCAGAAACCACCAAAAGCTGCAAGAGCCAGAATCTCCCCCAAAGCCTCAATAGGAAATATCGTTCTACTGACACCGGAATTTTGGATTCTGAGCCTCTACAGACTAAATTTCTGTTATCTTAAGCCACCAAGTTTGTGATGATTTGTTACAGTAGCCGCAGGAACCTAATACTGTGGTTTATCCATCACTTAAATGGTCAAATGGAGTGGTAGAAAGGAGGAGGGGCAGAGGGAAGGAAGGATGAATAGTGAAATTGATGTTCAATTGGAACTTTCAGTGTATCTGTTTTGAGTAGGGGCTTACAACAATAGGTGAAAACTTCCCACATACTCTAACATGAAGTGTTTCTCACTTCAAGATACTTGCAGTGGATGGGGTTGAATACCAAAAGATAGAAAGGAAAATGGATTCTGTGGGAGTCTGACACAGAATCAGCCCAAAATTTTATTAAGAGCATGGTAGGAGAACCAGGATATACACATTTATTGCAGAGAACAGGTGTGGATGGACAGTGGGAGGAAAAAATAGAATTTATATTTTTCTGTTAATAGCAGCATACTCCACTCTTTCACAAAACAATTGAAGTGATGGTAAGTGGGGAAGATTAACTCACCGTCTGGCTAACAATGCTGCATGAAATGGCTGTACCCAAAGAAGCGGCCACCCTGAGAGAGGAGATACTTGTTTCACTGCAGCTATCTATGAGGACTTCCTGCTGTCCGTTCATGTACAGATGTCAACAAGACTGTCAAATTCTGCAGCAGTGGACGGCTCTGGCTTGAAAGAATCCAAATTAAATTCTTTCCACCTTCCTTTCTATTCCTTTGTATTATTTAGGCTAAAGGTAAGAAGTCACTATAAAAGCAGGTCTCTTCCTCTGTGTTTCCTTCTCTCCAGCCCCCCTCCTTTTATCTATTGCGCTCTTTTCCTTTCTCCCCTCCCATCACTTTCTTTTAGATGATATAAAGAGAAAAATTGTTTGAAATTGTCCAAAATGTCTTTAATATTCTTCTCAGCTTGACTAAACTTTAGACAGCCTTCTTCTTGTGTTCAGACCCTGAAATCCCTTCTCCTAGTGTATTTTCATAGAAAACGTTTAATTGTAAATTCTTTCTCTATAACATTGAGATGAAAATCTTTTTAGAAGCCTCTTGGTAGTTTTGCAACCCAGGACTGTCTTTTTCAAGAACCTGTGAGCCATCCCTTTGAAATGATATCAAGGCAGATAGCACCCCTCTCTGTCAGTTTGGGGGAGGAAGGAAGAGGGTTTGGACTTAATTTGGGTGAATGTCTTATTCTCAGGTGCAAAACTACCTCCTGCCCTAAAGATAGGAGAAAGTTTGAGTAAGGCCAATTAGGAAACACAGATCAGCTGAGATTCCCCAACCTAACTCTTTTTTTTATTTTATTTTTTTAAAGAAACAACTTTATTGAAGTATAATTTACACACCATGCAATTAATCCATTTTAAGTGTACAATGAAATGATTATTAGTAAATTTACCAAGTTGTACAGCTATTCACACAAATCAGTTTTAGAATATTTCCTTCCCCCCATTGAGACCCCTAATTCCCATCCCCAACTACCTCTCACCTCTCACAAAAATACACTCAAGATGATTAACAGACCTAAACCTAAGGCATGAAACCTTAAGAATCCTAGAAGAAGATGTTGGGAAGACCCTTTCGGACATTGGCCTAGGCAAAGAATTTTTGAAGAAGACCCCCAAAGCAATTACCGCAGCAACAAAAATAAACAAATGGGATATGATCAAATTAAAAACCTTCTGCACAGCCAAAGAAACTATCATTAGAGCAAATAGACAACCTATAGAATGGGAGAAGATATTTGCTCTCTACACTTCCAATAAAGATCTGATAACAAGAATCTACCTAGAACTCAAAAAAATTAACAAGAAAAAATCAAACAACCCCATCAATAAACGGGCAACGGAAATGAACAGAAACTTTTCCAAAGAAGACAGAATAATGGCTAGCAAACATATACAAAAATGTTCAACGTCTCTAATCATTAGAGAAATGCAAATCAAAACCACAATGAGATACTACCTAACCCCAGTGAGATTGGCCTCTATCAAAAAATCCCAAAACAGCAAATGCTGGTGAGGTTGTGGAGAGACAGGAACACTCCAAACTAGCACTTTAAAACTCTCCAGACCTTTGTTTCTAGGGAATTGGGGAACTCAGACTCAACTCTGACCTTTCTTCCCTATTGTGATAGCCTTGAATAAAATCTGCTTTCCTTTTTTAGCATTGTATGGTACAATTTTTGCTTTGACACAATATAGAA